>JBBBDQ010000680.1:2157500-2215000 GCA_037127315.1 Ascarosepion bandense | reverse complement strand
TATCCAGCATGACTGAGATCATGAGAAAAATGCTAAAGTGAACAAGAGATTTCCAAATAATTATTTTGAAAATCTAGAAACACATTGATGTTCTGAATTATCAAACATTTATCTGATTGGCTCAGGAAAATTGACAAATGCACCTGATTTTCCTTGCTTTTTTTTTTCAAGCCTCCCCTCCCCATCACATTAATGTAAGATTTTCAACAAAATCCTATGAATGAACTGGTTAGTAAATACAAAGCCAAGTGAGGAAGACCAGAAATTTGGCTAAAGTGGAAATTGAAAAAAAGTTGATTGTTTTACCTTGATCCATGGAAGCCCAATTTTAATGGTCATCATTGCACAGTTTTGGATCGTTTTTATCTCCAATCCTCAAAAATCACCAGAACAACAGTTATTTTAATAAGTATGTCTGGATATGCATTTCATTTTTTTTTTTTTTTTTTGCGCCAGCGCAAATCAAATACTTAATATTATTTCACCTCAGGAAAAATTAAAGTGTTAGGGCAAATTACATTGGAGAACTGGTTTTATTATTAGCCAGTTAGATTAAAACTCTGACATTCAGCAAAAGAGGAGACATTATTAAATGCATTACACAAAAATTGTTTCTTGGCTGCACTTTCTGATTTGAGGATTTTTTCTTGAATATTATCAACAAGGATAAAGTGAAACAGAAAATTATTTGTATTTTAATCTAAATTAAAACAAAATATATTGAAAATTTATTTGAACTCAGATAATCAGTAGTTTGCAATATATAGCATTTTTTCAAATGAATATTTTCTAAATACTATGAAGTAGTGCATATATTAGATAAAATATTCTCCAAGTGACTACAAAAGAAAGAGATAAAAGGATTGTATATAAAATGCTTTCCTTCTATAAATAGTTTAAGAAGTGGTATTTTTTTTACAAAGAAATATTTTATATGGGTAAATTATCGCCTTTTTTTTTTTAATTTCACGTATATGCATTGTTCTTTATTGTTTTGTTGACTGCACAGTATAGTAGGGTCAGTTGGGCACCGTCTGTAAGAAAAAGAGTTTCATAATGCAATTCACTTCACCAAAAATTTGGAAACAGTATGCTTTACTGCTTGTCATTTGCATTGGGAACTCCAATGGGAACATTTCAAAGTGTTTGTGTGTCAAGCTGAGGACAGTGCAGAGAATTCAGAATGAGTTGGAGGAGTTTAACAGTGATTACAAAGGTGTTTAGAGTGGTACATCATCCCACACGGCCTCAGACTCAACACAAAGACCTACATCAGATGCTTTGAGGCGGCTGGCTGCTGGAAGATCCTATGTCTAACAACAGGACTCTGCACCATGTCACACAAGCAGGCAAACCCAGTCATGGGCTGTCAGACACTTTCTTTGACCATATCACCTCTTACATTTGGCCACCTAATTCTCCAGACTGCAACCCACTTCATTATTATGAGTGGGGCACAGTTGAGCAAGAGACCAAAAAACTCCTTTTAACAGCAAAGATGAAGTGAAGGCAAGTATTATGGCAGCATTCACCAATTTAAACAAGACCTTCAAGAGATGCAGGAAATTCTGAAGTCATCTAGAGGTCATGATTGAAGCCAATGGCAATTTTATTGAATAAATTTACACTTTAGTATTTCAAGATATTTTAGTGTAATTTTGGTAAATATATCTTAAAATATTTCATTTTTGCATAATTTAGATGACAATTTATCCATCTCACCCTGTGTGTGTGTGTGTGTGTATATATTAGCCAAGGAGACTGTAAACAGTGTGATTATTGCAGTTCAGAAATTTAGGCAGTGGGCATTGGAGAATGAGAACTGTGAGAAGAAAGCAATTTTTTGTGCCATTTTTAAAAATTGAAACCAAAAAAGCTGAGTTAGGGGACGAAGAAAAATTGTTCCACAGATAAAAATCATGTCATGTAAATGTTGAATCGAATGTTTGTCAAAATAAGATAAATTTTATTTTGAGTATACCCACCCACCCAGCCTACAAACATCACATCTGATTTTTGTATTATTTACACATGAAACAAGAAGGCAGGTCTATTCACAGACCAAATTATCAAAAATTATTAAAGAAAAGCTTTTGTTTTTCTATTGTGTAACTTTATTTTATTGAAAAAAATTATTGAACTCTTGATTATTTGATTGTGGAAGTAGAAAAAAATTCAAATCTACCAACGTGTCAAAGGATAGGTTCAAATAAACACAAAAAATATCAAACTTTGTCATAGGATATACTGTAATCACTGACCCTATGATTAGTTGGAAACTAATAAAAAATTAGTGTGTTTGACACAGCATTTGAACCAAAAAGCATAAAAAGTGATTGAAACATTTTTCCCTTAGTGTTTTTGTTTAGATTCATTTCTTGTGAAAACAAAAATTTCATTTGTCTAGTAACTGAGGAAACAAATTTATCAGCAAAGCATTAAGCAATATATTGGATTGTCTCCCCTGGGATTTTGTCTTGTTCTTTGGGAAAAGAAATGCTCTTGGCATCTCCTTTAACAGCAGCAACAATAACCAGAAGTGGACAAATAGAGAAGAGATAGAGGGGAGGTGGCAGATGGCAGTTCAGTGGGTTTTTAAAAAAAATGGATTTGTTTATAACCAAGAAAATTTTAATCAGTAATTAAAAAAATATTAAAAGAAAATTAAATGAAAGAATTTATTTACAATTAAGCTAAAGCACTGATTGTTATGGGAATGATAGCACTTCAATTTTTTAAAACCTGAAATAATGGATGGAGATTGAAAAGAAAACGTTGGGGGGATGACTGTAGATTTATTCAGAATTTCATGCAAAAAGATTTTAATGAAATTATGAGAATGATCATGCTATTTGAATAATAAAAAAATAAATGGACTGATTCAAAATTAGGGAAAAAAATTTAAGTTTTTCCAAAAGCTGTGTCTGTAACCATAACATTCTAAAAATCTGTATTGATATTTACATGCAAAACTAGAATATGAACCATCTGTCCACTGAATTATCATCAGAAACGAATTTAATGAAAAAAAAAAAAATTAAATTAACTGGAACTGAATACCCAGTTCTAACATTCACACACATCTAAGCAGATAATCTAATTAAATTTACAAATAATTATAAAAAAACGAAAAAGAAGTTTTTCAGGTGCACAGCACCTAAGTAGAATGTAAAATGCCTGTGAACAAGTCACATGACAATATTTGCAGCAGTAATGTCACCCAAACCACTGTCCTCTGAGTATATGCTCATAGTGGTGGATGCTACACAGACCAGATACAATCAGACTAAAATTATTTCCCTTATTGCTCCAATTTGTTAAATAACATTCATAACTTCCTTATATTTGATCTTCCGTAACTTCAAACACTTGTAATGAACTGTACTTGACACATTTGTCAGCCACATGTACTAAATTAGATGAGGATAAAATTCATGCTGAGCCAACCAAGAGAATTAAAACCTAGTTTAGTACATTCATTTTAATTGCTGCCAACTTGGATAGAAAAACAAATTGTCAGAGAAAAAAAAATGGAAAAATACCCTGGACTTGGTTGACTGAGAAGAAGAAAACAAAACACTAACTGAAATGCACGCAGCTTTTAAACGAGGGACAAATTATACATATATATATATATATGTCTTTCAACGACATCACCATCAAGTATATCAGACGGTATGAACGGATCCTACACAAAATTAATAGACAAAACTTGTCTATATTATTCAATGAAACCTGCATTAATATATATATATATATATATATATATATATATATATTAAATAATGCCTCTATACATATCTGATTCTATTTATACTTATGTTTACATAATTTATATACATCCAATCTATTTCACTTTTCCACTCATGCAGACTAGAGCCTCAGCTCATTATCTAAATAACAACAAAGGCACAGTCTCCATTAGAATGTTGCAAGGGATTTCTTTTTGTAGATAAAAAGGATTGGGGGAATAAATTGTGAACTTTCAGTTATTTTTTATTGGATTCACTATAACTGTTTTCACATTCTGACCTGACTGTTTTTTGTGTGGATGGATGACATTTGGCTTATTTTCTTGAATTTGTCCACTTCTGGAAGTTCTTGGAACTTTTACTAAAAACATACCAGGTTCAGTTGTAGTTGTTGCTGCCTTCTCTATAGAGTGGCAAACAGATACTACACATTAATACATCAGGTCATGCAATATACAACTTATCAAAGTACATTTTCAACTTGCCTTTGTATCTACAAAGGCACAATCTGACACCCATTCAGAATTCTGCAAACAGACAAAAATTTTATCATGCACATTGTCATTTTAAAATGTACAAAATAAGAGCACAGATAGAAATCAGAATAAAAAATAATGAAAAGAAATATCGTTAAACTTTTGTAAAAAGGTCAAAAATTCATCTAAAAAAATTAAAAGAAAAAAAATTAAATTTCCTGGGCTCCCTTTTTTCTTTTTGTTTTTTTTTTTAATATAAATCTTTACTATTATTCAGGCAGATGTCATAATAACTCAAGTAGTTGAGTGTCAATTGCCTCTACTACAAATCCATTAGCAGTTATGAAGACAGAATTACTGTCAACAGTTGATTGACTCTAAGCAATCTTCATCCAAATTTACAAGATAGATTGCTTATCACCAGTAATTGTGATATCTGACATTGCAGTTCAGAGTGGCAAGCACTGTCCCATTAACATTAAAATAAATTTTTTTTTTAAATTGTTGATCACTGTCCACATGTGACTGTACTCGGCTGCTTCAGTCATGAGTCTGTTAATAAAAGAGTTCAGGCAAAAATATTATCAATAATTGGGATAGCTACGAGAATAGTTATAATCCGGAAAATAGTCTGATGGATGTTCAGTAGTATTATGTCGTCCCATGTGAGGTGAACTGTGTCCTATAGGTCCATTTGTCATTCCAAGAGCACCACCAGTTCGATTTGTGGGTGAAGGTAAACCATCTGAAATCAAACAGCAAACTTATTAGAAAATTTTTTTTTTTTTTAGTCTGAATACACTCCATCCAGAAATTATAAGAACATTTAAAAAAATGAGTGATTTCTTGTTTCCTGGTCAGAGGTTTATAGTGCATGTGGAAGTGCTACTAAAATATTTTATTCTATAATAGCAGTCAAACCAAATTCAAATTTCTTGGTGTTCAGCAATGGAAAAAAGACACCTGTGAATTTGGTGCTTTTTTATTTTCTAAAGAACTCCCTGAAAGAATATTAGAAGTTTTCCTAAGCATGTGTCAAAAGCAAAAGTATTGTTACTTGGAACAAAGCTAAATGATGATGATGATGATGATGATGATGATACTCAAAAATCCTTCTAGATGTTGCAAAGATGACTTCTTCAAAATTTAGGAAGGTCTATCATTATGATCTGTAACTTTTAGAGAAATCTTGGTGCTTATAACAAAGCATGGAAACAAACAAGCAAGCAAGGAAATTAAGATTTCTAATTGAACTAGACAATTACAAACAATAAAACAAATACATTATTGGTCGTTTTGAGATCAAAGACAAATAGTAAAAAAAAGCAAGTTGCTATTCTGCAAATTATTTCACACTTTAGTGGTTAATTATTTTTTCTAAGTGGATGCTTGGTTTCCAGATCTCAACCCTGCAAAAAATGCATACACCAGCAACACCCAATATTCTAATTCTGAGGAGCTGAAAAAGATTATGATTGTATTGGAGAAAATCCTTTAATCTATGCTCTTTTAATTGATAAGTTCAATTATTGATCATACCATTCAGGTTTTGAAGACAAAAACTGTCCATAATGTATTCATTTTTTGCTAAACAGTGTCTTGTTAATATTGGCTTTCCTTCAGTTTCTCTCTAACATCAGGATTTAAACAATCTGCTATTCATACAATATCAGGACAATATTCTAAAGCAGTTTAAAACTTTATAAATATTTTTTCTTGAACCAAGCCCTCCCCCACCTTGGACCTCCTAGTCAGCAGGGGCTTAAGAATATGCCAACTGCACCTGCAGAGAGTTAAAGGCCCCCAAGGAAGCCACTTGTTTGCTAATGATGCTTGAGAATGGGATCCTGGTGGTTGAGGATTTTAGGAATTGAGTTATACCTGTATTCCTAAACAGGCAGTTGAAGAGGCCTGATCTAATCAACCAGCTGGTTACATTAATCTCTAAGTCAGACTAACAAAAGAAACAAAATGCGCTTACATTTACCATATCAAACATTAAACTGACTAAGTAGGGTCAATCAAACTGTGAACAAAGAAATTTGACATGGCTGTTTCAACCTCTGAGGAAAGCCCATACTTGGGTGGACAATGCAATTATGGGCTATGTCAGATTCCTTTGTTGGAACCCTCATTGTTGGAATGTTTGAGTATACCAGTCATGTAGCCCTGGAAGGATGAGGTGAATGAGATTTCTCCCCCTTATCTCCTCCATGTGGAGTTCCATGGTGGATGGGGTGCATGGCTGATGAAGAATAATAATAAATATGATTTAAAAAAAAGAGAAAATCTAAGGAAAAATTTTTAAAATTAATAGTAATAGAACCAATAGAAGACAAACTAATAATGAAGTTGTCACCTTTTGTAATAGAAAAAATCTTAGCATCTTCAATAACTTAAAAAACAGTTAATATAGAAATAATACATTACTGATAAAAGTCAAAGAAAAACAGGACACTAAAACACTAAGAATAACCAAATTTCATGACATAAAAATAAGTCTACACATGCCAATTTTTAAATTCTTGCAAAGGTATGGTGAGGAGCATTGAACTCTCACTGTGTACACTGGAGAAAATTATAAACAATAATTCTCTCAAAAAAAACAAAACATTACAGACAAAACAAATATCCATTAAAAAAATGATAGCATTATAGCTACCAACACTTGTATCATTACTTTTGATGCCCTAGAACCACCAGAGGAAATAAAAATTGGCTATACAGTTTCCAAAGTAGAAACATATTCCAAACTCATTAAGGTGCTTCAACTACCAAAGACATGGTAAGAATAAATGTACAAGAAAGTTTGTATGTGGAAAATGTGAAGAGAATGATCCTAACCACAAAGATCACATACCCTATGATTTTTTTATTTTTATTTTTTTACAGTTAGGGCAACTTCTAACAATATACAAAGTATGGAATATATGGAAATAGATAAGATCCATTCCATATGTTTGTGGTTAAGGATGACTAAATATCCTAATATAGTTACCACTCAAATAGACAAACAGAACACAAGCATCATACAACGAAACTGTAGAAGTGTTAAAAACTATGAGGAGATCAGACAACTTACAATCCAAATACAGTCAGTTTGCAGGAGACCTTTTTTGAAGAAACTGGCAATATTTTCTTTAAAAGATATGTAACTTATCATAAAATGTATCAACAACAGAGAATAGGCCAAGTGGGGATACTTCAAAATTGATTAAAAAATCAATACGCCATGAAAAACTACAATGAAACAGAAATCTACAGACCATGGCAGTTAAAAGCTTCAATTCATCCAGGAAAAAATTGCTAAAGATATTCTTACATAACCCAACCACATTCAACCTACAAAACTACAAGCAAACTCAAACAAAAGCTCATTGTCTAATTTAAAAATTCAAAAGAGAATCTTGGCAAAACTATATCTCCAGACTAAACAACAAACCCCAATAAATAAAACATGGGAAATAAGGAAAATTAATGGAAAGACAGAACTTCAACAGTACTCTAATGAACACTATGAGAACTCTCTTGACACTGTGTCCCAGAACTCTGATTTCTTTATTTAAGGTGTCTTGCCTAGTTCACTTGTGTTACTGAGAGTGTGTTATTTATTTCACAACACTTACCAAAGCTGGGAGGTGGTTTGCCAGTCCTTTTCACTAATAATTGTACACTGTTGCCACCATTTTGAATAATATCAATGGCCTCCCCATGGGTAATATTGTTCATAGTGTATCCATTTATTTCTAAGATTTGATCACCAACCTAAAAAGAATAAGAATACGATTTTATGTAAATATAACAGCAAAATTAAGTTTTAATTTTTTTTTCATGCAAGCAATCTAAAATGTAAATACAAATTAATGTTTGAGAGTTAGACTTGATGAAAATCTGGCAGAAATAATTTTTATGGTAGAAAAATAATTTAATACTGTCAGATTGAAATCTCATGATCTTCCTTTATCTGGTGAATTATTTTAGTTTGGTCTTTACTTCGTACTCATAAAAGAAATCAGTACAAAGTAGAAATTAATGTCAATTCTAACTAAAATATAATCCCTTTTTGTTCTGGTTTAAAAGAAAGGTTTGTTTTTTTTTGGTTTTAGGGCTTGTTTTTATTTTAATGAGAAACATCCCTACAAAGTAGATCCAAGAAGAACAATGGTTATTATTCCAATGTATCTGTTATTCAAGATCACTTGATATTTCAGTTAGATTTTAAAAAATGTCAACAGTAAAAAGGATAATAATATTCAATCATTAAATTATATAAACATTATTCATGGGCTGAAGAATCTTTAATGTATAAGTTGATTTGCATAGAAATTCAAAGTTAAACTAAAACAAATTACAGCAATAAAGCCTTTTCCTTTATAACATCATAAAATGAATAAATTTTGATTAAAATCACTGGAATTCAGTAAATCTGAAATTCAAAGTGCTAAAGAAAAAAATGTTTATTATTACAGCACTTTACACTAAAAACATAGCAAGTTTCATTTGCACTTATATCAATGCAAATAAAATTATTAATAACAGATATACTCCAAAATGATTCAAAAAGAACTTGAAGTATTTGGACATTTTCGGTTATACTCCAAAGAAAAAGCAGTTTACAAAAATAATCAGGTAAATGAGAGGGCAGTCCATTTAAGAGAAAGAAAACTGATTTCAAACTTCTACTCTCTTGTGGCCATACCCAGTCATAGGAGTAAACTCTGAAGACAAATCAAAGGCAATCCAACTTCATTTCGGAAACTGTTATGGCAATGCCAGTGTCAAGTCGTATTGGGCTCTGTTCTGTCCTTAGCCAACAACATAAGTAACACAAAGTAGTAACTATAGATATTCCATAAAATTCTGCCCATGCCTAACATTGCCTTATGCATGTAACAAAAATATGAGTCAAATCAACATTCCCCAAGCAGCACAGATACAGAATACCTGATGAATGATGGATGCCAGCCACACACTAGTGTAACATATTTGTAATTAAACCTAATATTTAAGTCTTTTTTCAGAATATTGATTTTTCTAAAATACTTAATAAATAAAGACTGTAATACTTTAATCAGTAATATTTACTTAATAAAATTAATAATGCTGATGTTTCAATTTCATTGTTTGCTAGAGTTTTGGTGAAAACAAGTTTTTACAAAGTTGTGAATAATTCTTGAAATTGCCATATATATTAATTTTGGTAGTTTTTACTCTCTCACATTATATATATATATATATATATATATATATATATATATATATATAATGTGAGAGAGTAAAAACTACCAAATTTAATATATATGGCAATTTCAAGAATTATTCACAACTTTGTAAAAACTTGTTTTCACCATATATATATATATAAACTGAATAGGACAAACAAACTTTTGTCAATTTACATGCAATTAAAAATACATGTTTGCACATTAAAGAATAAATTAAAAATACATGTTTACACATTAAAGAATATAAGTAATGTAATTCTGGTAGATATCTTGATACAAAGAAAAACATACACTGTGATCAATATTCAAGCAATAAAAAACGAAGCATGCACTAATTCTTTTAATATGAACAATAAATAATATGAACAATCAACAAAATTAAAAATGATTGATTTATAAATGATTTCTGTAAGAAAACTTTTGGTATCAGTGCAGTTGGCAGAGACCCAATGTTTTTTTTTTCTTTATTCAAAATTTCTGTGTTAAATGATTGACATTTGATCTGTTTTTTTTAAAATAACTTTTATAAAATTTTCTAATGATAATGAAAAATAATTACAAACAATGACAAATTTTATCATAGAAACTAGAGCTAATATTTATCTTAATCATCAAAAAATGAATAGTGTATGCCATCAATATACACAGCACCTCACATTACCAGCCTCATTTTTATTGATATATAAAATGTACACTTATTGGAATATAAAGTTTTATTTGTTGAACAATGGCAACATGTATTTGTGCAGTTAGAATAAGAGCCCATTCATTCTGCACAAATGTATACAAGTGGCAACCATTGTATGAAATGACACTGGATGAAATTTTGAAATCACCAATTAAAAACAGCATTGTTTAAGCTTTTAAAGCTTCAAACTCACAATACTGTTTTTATTGGTTGTAATGCTGACTTGATGGTAAATCAAAGCTTAAAACAATGCTGAAAATTTGCAAAAATAATTAACAGATACCACTGGAAGTTCCTTGTAGATTCTGGACAACTTCAATGCAAGTCTGATAATGGAAAGATGAGGACTTAACCTCATCAGTCTATGTCCTGTATCAAGAGAGAAGCCATAAAATCTATCATTACCAAATTATGACAATATTGGTCTTGTGGCAGCAAGGAACTGGTAAAAAGCACAAGATGATGTATTCTAAATCAACTGGTTAACAAATGTGAGAATGATCATAAAACTTCCCTTAAAAGACATCTGTAAAGAAAATCCAAAGAAATGAGCAATGAGCTCAAGACTAATTTTATAAAACATTCTATCAACAGATACTATACTAGCCTTAATGGGCCAAACAAATGGATCAAAAGCTGAATGGTTACTGGCAGACACTGTCCTCACAGTTTGGAGTAGGATTATAAGCAGTCAACCCACGGTGAGTTCCAGTTGTTGCCAAAATAACAGTTCAGACATACATTGTGGATTTTTCTTTTTTTGAAGATACAGATGGAGCTATGATTCAAGAAGCTAAATACTTTAAGATGATTTTTATGCACAACAATTTTCTATTATATCCAGCAAAGAAAATTAATAAGTATTTGAATACAGTGGGTTTCAAAAACACTGGATGAAGTAGCTGACCTTTTTGCCAGACCATAATCTGAATGAAAAATTGTGCAGCATTCTAAGAAAGGTTTACATTAAAAATAGCAATTTACTAGCCAGAATGATATTTGAAATACTATTTCAGATGCTGTTTAAAAAATTTGAAACAAATTATATCAGTGGATGAATGATTTCTAAAAGTAGATTTATAATAACTATAATTTATGCATATATGAAATATATAGAATATCACATTAATAATGTATATATATGTTAATTCCTTCATTAATTATGAAAAATTATGTGAATGTATATAGAGGAAGTGTTTTAAGTTGTACCATAGAGTTATTTGAAATGCAGACCACACTGCAATATTAATTTCCAACAGATTCCACTTGAGGATTTAAAAAACGTCTATAATGAGCAGCTGCTGCACTGGTACCAATTGTTTAATAATAAACAAATATTGTAGTGGAAGCAAAACAAAATATAAGGGAATTAAAAATGTAGAAAGGCATTCAGGAGAGAAATGGAACATTATACAGTTTTTGTTTTTGCAGAAAAATAAAGGTAGCAACCAATAAAAAGTGGACAAATTAACATAGCAGATCCACAACAATGGATGGTGATGGAAACAAAAAATAACTCAGCAAACAAGACAAATAAAACATCATCGTAGAAAAGGAGATTAAAAATATATAGTTATCAATATATTAGAATTCATAACATGCTAGGATTAAATACAAAAACGTTTAAAAAAGAAAAAAAAATTATCTTAAGAGATTAATTCATTTTAATTATCCTGGAATTTTAATCAACCTTTGCTGCAAAGCAAAAAAGCAGAAATTATTCAACATTTTACAGATTTAATAACCTACATGTTTACAGATTTATTCCAAGAAAAAGAAAAAATGAGCTGATTTTGGACACATTTACAAAACACTTATCAGCTACCTAAAGAATAAACAAGACTGATGGTCAATATGGTTGGAGGTCCAAATCCTATCACCAGCTATTATTTTTGTATATTGCAGTAGATGGTGTTTCATAACCTGTTTTCCTTTTTCTTTTTGTAAAAGTATAGTATATTAAAAACTATAAATTTACATATCGGCTACCTTAACCTTTATCACTCTGTATAGAGGACTTCATTTGCTATACAAAAAGTTTATCCTGCCACAGAAGATGACTGAACAATAGCATGTTTTAATTTTATAGAGGTGTTGTCTTATCCTGCTATGCCAAAAGAAAACAACTTTGAGTAAAATTAACAATAAGGATACTGCAATTGAGAGGCCTTCAAAAAGAATGCAGCAGAAAGAGAAATAATATTAATAATGCAGAGTGTTAACCTACTGCATATGGAGCTGTAGAAGTGTCTTGTTTATCTATAAATAAAATATATAAAATGGAGAATGGACTGCATAGTTTGCCCTTATGCTATGGAAAAAACAAATATAATTTTGAGTGTGTCTTGAATTTGTTTGCCTAAAATAGGAAAAGCTAGTATGTGACAAGTTAGGAAATTTACTACTTGACTAGATGACTATTTTGAAATTATAAATGTTAAAAATAAGTAGAGAGAAAATCAACATGGTTATATTTGTAACTTTTCATTTTTATGTTAACTGTATTTGCAAAAGAATTTTTTTTTTTTTGCTGTCCTCAAAATAAAATGATTAAATTGTTGAGTTAAAACTGAAAATACACATTTAGTTTTAATATTTAAAATGGTTATACCAAAGTAAAACATGATTTAATTTCTATTAAAAAAAATGATCATTAAAATTGTCGAGATTCTCAAAATATATTTTGACAGTTTATGATTTATGCTTGAATCACTGAAGATTTGGAAAGATCACTAAAAATGAATGAAATAATCACAGTAAACTTCAATGAACTTCATGCATTAAATAAAATTGGTGAGAGCTTGTAGAAATTCATTTAGCAGTATGAATTAGGAAGATTTTGGAAATTAAATAAGAGGAAGAGTAAAATGATAGACTAAGTTTAAGAAAATGTTAAATGAGTCTATTTTCATTCTTGTTTCAAATAATAGGTGGGGAAGAAAGGTTAACCAAAACTCTGTGAATTTGTTTTTTTTTTGTATTCATACTTTCTCTTGCCATCATATTGAGCACTTATAAAGTAAACAATATGGACATTATTATAAAAAAAATTGTTATAGAAGAAAAAGAAAAATTATGCAGCTTATTGGAAATGAGTTTAATATTAAATGAAACAGTCATCAGTATATGAAGAAGCTTATGTATGAAACAACATTTGTAAGAACTAAATATCTTGTAGATTATCTAATAAATATTTTGCATAAAATTTAGAAAACTTATTAAACCTTTTTTTATTTTTTTTTTATTTGGCATTTTATAGATGGGGGATAATTCTAGGGTCTCAAGATTTCAAAAAATTACCACTGGTATTGTGATTAATTTTGCATTTTAGGCAATTCATTCATTTTGCCCCAGAAAATATCAAATATTTATATTTTAGTCAAGATACTGTGACATTAATCTATGTCATTAATGCTTCCATAATAAGATTAATAATTATAGTTAGATTGATGATTAAAACTAAAGAAGCATTTAAAAAAATTGCAGCCTAGCAAATTAGTTGTTAGATTAAAGCAGTAGCAGCAATGTCAAAATAAATATTAAAAGAGAAAAGATTCTATACGGAAAATTACCCTGAGTCTGCTATCCAAGTCAGCAGTGCCCCCCTCCGCGATGCGAAGCACATATAGAGGCATGTTGTTGAATTCTCTTCCCCCACGTATTGAGAAGCCAAATCCACGAGTTCCTCGTTGCAGCTTCACTGAGTAGATTTCATCTTCATTATCTTGAGATGACTGAAAGGTACAGCAAGATGTCAGCAACGAGGCACACGCACACACGCACAAGGCCAGAAAATCAGTCACTTAATCTTTATCTTTCAGTAATAAGCATCAAATCGTAAAAGATAATCCAGTCAAGACAAACAAGTTGAAAACTTTCAAGAGCATCTATTTCACACAATACAGAGAAACTCGGATAAAAGAAATGCATTTATAGAAAGCATTCAAAACACTTTAAAAAAATAATATTTACATCATACCTTTCCTTGTATATATCTATCTGAAAACATATATTCATTTATCTACTTACAGAAAAGAATATAGGAAAGAAAACTACATGAAGTTGACATATTTTCTTATATCCAAGATCATAAAGAGAAGCAATAAGAAATGTAATTGTGTAGCAAACAAATAAGATCTTGATATTTCTATAGAAATACCAAAGTAAATTACAAGTTCAAAATATGTAAGTATATAATATTATGGTAAAATATACACAGTGTATTTTAATTTCATAAAATAATTCTTACTGAAATATTTGAATTATTTTTTTTCTTCTGTAAATTAATTAATATATGGGGGGGGGGGAGAATATTTTCAAGGTTTCAAGCCAAACCTTATCCAAATATTCAAAGCAGATATTAAGGGGTAATGAAATCTAAGTTTTGGTCATTAAATAAGTTTTGAAAAAAAGAAAATCTGTTGCCAAGTGTTATGTAGCACATACACACACGAATATGTATCTGATGAAAGAAAGAGGAGGTCATTCAAACAATATCCCAACATCACAAAACTAAATGAGAAAACATTTGATATTGTGTTGATCAATTACTGAAAAGTATTTTGATGAATTTCATACAAATTAACTCAGTTACAAAAATGCTTTAAAAAGAAAAACATTAAAAAAAGATAAAACCATTAACAGATTTTATTATCTTTTGATTTTCTATATCTGAAGAAACAAGAAAAATATAACCAATTTAGTATTTTAGTATGAAGTTGAATGCTATAGAAAAGTTTTTTGAAATTGAGTCACTATCATTATTCTACCAGTATTCTCAGCCTAGCTGTTAAATCAACATTTTCACTTGTGTATTCTTTGGGTTTATTCTCTTACTGATTACAGATTCAAGCAACAAAGATTCATGCAAATGGAATAATGTAAATTTGAAAAAAAAAAAAAGGATTTATAACATCCCATGTTGTTGTGAAAAGAAATGTCAGAGAGAAACCAGCCAACCTCTTAAAATGAGGATTGAAGAATACTGAAAAGTCATAATTGGAAATGAAAACATGAAGTGAGGATTAACAAAACATGGAATGGAAAAGGAACTTATTTTTTCTTTTTGAAAAAAAAAAAAAATGTATATTGTAAGATAAAACAGGCTATTGGAAGAGTATTGCATAAGCAAACATCTAAATCTAATCTAAATCTAAACTTATTTATAAATGGAACTTTGTGTGTGTGTGTGTGTGTGTGTGTGTGTCCATTACCTATAGACTCCGAAATGGCTAAACCGATTATCTTGAAAATTTACACAGTTGTACTATAAGCGTCTGCGAGTGTTCTTAGCTAGGTTTTGTGTTGAGGTACCCCCGATAAATATCGAAAATTGATAATCGAAAAAATCAGGTTATAGTAGGAGTGGTCCGATTTTAATCAAATTTGATACACTCATAGACAAAGACATAAGAAACGATATTCAGAAGTTTCAAGGTTGCAGTTCTTACAATAGTGCAGAAAATCGATAATGTATATATATATAAAAGGCAAGATGTTTGTGTGTGTGTCTGTTTATCTGCCTGTATGTTTTTATTTTAGTTTTTGCTTCGGGTTTGGCTCTAAGTAGGTATAATTGTAGTTCTTAGTCTCAGTCATGATACCATTTACTCAGAGGACTTATTTAGTCTTCAAAATTCAGTTTACAATGAAAAAAACTTGTTTGATATCGATACCAGGAAATCAAAATTTGACTTACATCCATTCATTTTTCTTTTAGTCTATGGTTTCGCTTTAACTGGAAACAACTATTGTTTTTTAGTGTTTCGTGCCAAACTGAGCTCCAGGATCATGGATTAGTTTTAAAGCTTTCATTACAGCCGAACAATGCCGGGCTATACTGCTAATACTATATAATATGATTTGTGCTCAGCAATGAAAACAAAAATATACAACTGCTTGGGGTTTTGTAATGGAAAATACATTGCTCATGTTTTACAAAGAAGATTTAACATCCATGCCTTGTTCAGTTTATAGAGTTTTTGTTTGATTTTTTTTTTGTTTTTAAATACTGACTACTGAATTTCATTTGTATTAATCTTTGTCACTTGAATATAAAGAAAAACAAAGTTACAACTGGGTGAAAACCAAAGACATTGACTGAAATAAGATAAAAATGGAAAAAAAAATGAGGATATAAATTCTAATAATTTATGAATCATACAAACAGTACATATGGGAATAGCTTTGGAATATGTTTGATGATTTACATTATTTGTATGTGGAAGTCAACAATCACCAGGGAACTTCACTGATAATTAAATATTAAATGAATAAAACATTTCAAAGAAAAAGATTTTCAGTAAATCTAGAGAAAGAGTTACTAGATATTTTAATACTTAATATTATGGGGATATGTTTATGAAACTTGCACAAATTTTTTTGTCTAAAAATAATTACAGAAGTATTTTTTTCAGTATTAAATAATGAGGTTTTCAAATACTCAAAATGTATTTTTAATTATAGTAAACAGATTTCATAAGGAATTTCAATAAATGTTCAAACATCAAAATGCCAAATAATTTTGAAATGAAGAATGAATTGAAGAAAATGAGAAATTCTGAGAATACACAATAGTTAGGAAGAAATGTGATTACTAAGATCAGTAAAGATATTTTTAAATAACATGCCATGAAGATAAAGAGAAAATTAAGTTTTTGTGAAGTTAGAAACCAATCTGACAATCTGTAAAAGGCAAATAACCATAATAAGAAAATTATGAAAAACAAAAAAGAAATTAAAGTAGAAAATTTTATAACAAAAATAAATGTTAAAGTTAAAGATTTATTGCATAGCTAATCAGAAAAGAAACATGGGTCTAATTTTAAAAAAATAAAAGAGCAGAATGTATCTGCTTGAAGGATTTACCAGCTTTCAGGCAGCCATGATGAAATGACAAAAATAAACAAGAGATGCAAAACAGATAAACACAAAAAGTTTCAGAAGAAAAGATTCTACTGTTTCCATAGTAACATGCATTGTCTACAGTTGGTTCCCCTAACTACAGAATCTAATTGCAAGCAATATAAGAATTCTGTAGTTTATGATCCATTAATTTATGTCAACTGACAATTGTTACCAAGACGTGATATATATATCATCAAATTTTAAAAAAATAAACTAGCCTAAAATCTAAGGAGCAACTGAATTGAAGAACTGGTTTTGGCAAGAGAATCAGGATTCTAATAATTAAAAATTCCTATGTATCCCTTCAGTTGCAAATGAATAGTAGAACACTTTGAATACATGCAAAATATAAATTTTCATGCTATAAAAATAGATACCTTAGGGGAGAAAATAAAATCTCTTGTAAATGAATTTATGTGAGAAGAAACATTTAATGTCCTTGGTGACAAGAAAAAACACATACACACTTCCAATCATCTTTATTAATGCATTTCATCAAATATACATGCACACACAGAATAAAGAAATAATTATAATTTTATTATATTCTCTACTTATAAGATGAACAATTTTCATATATAATAACAGTAGAACAAAAAAACTTGAGAAACTTATTTCAAATAATATCAGAATAACAAATTTATTAAATATACTGTTCAGAAACTGTCTCAATTTCTAGTTGAAAAAATGAAAAAAGTAGTTATAGTTTATAGTATAAAACCATCAAAATCAAAAAAATTTAAACCATCAAAATATACTCAATTTCAGAATATAGTGATATTTGATATATAAAATACTATATCTTTTAGTTCCAAAAGTAATTCATTTTTGTATTTGATGAAATTGTTTGTAGTAGAGAGATCTTAATTCAATATCAGCAAGATGACATTCATTTAAAAGACTATGCTTTTGTACATTACAAGGAATTTACTATTGACTTATTTATATCTGTATAGCATTATCTCAGTCAATTCTTATAGTTTACATCAGTCAGATCAACAGCAAGAAGAGACAGCCAAAAGTGATATGAAGAATTATTTAATATGAGATTTGAAGAAACAAAGTGATTAAGGTTTTAATCAATTTACATTATGAAACAAATGCAAAGAAATGACAATTTACTCATTTATCAGGTAAGTATTTGTAATCACAGACACAGTAAGTCAACTATCTTTAACTCGACAGAATGACACATGCAAGATAAAGAATCCCAAGAAACATGAGATCTTGTTTAAAAACCAGAATATTTGTAAATTCATTCCAGGATTTCAATATTTCTGCTTATAAAGTGAAATGTTGGTAATTTGATGATTAAAACAACACTAGAATTCTGTTTGAATTTACTAATTCTTTTACAATTTTCTGCACTAAAAATTTTTGGCATTCTCAGCCAAAATTTTGAATATCGGAAACAAATAAAGAAAACAACGATAATTTTTATTTTGAAGAGAAACGTGAAAACCTGATTGAAGAGAATAAAACATTACTTACTTTACATATAAATAGGAAGGAGAAAGCAAAATAAAATTAAAGCAAATATTTATCATGCGTTGAAAACGCAACTTAAGAGCTAAAAATAAGTGTGCATGCTGGAGAAACTGAAGGAATTGTTATTTTCTCCTGATGTTTACACCCGAATTGAGACCTCCTACCTTACACAGCGAATCCCTCTCCCTTGGCGACGAGAAAAGCACGCTAAAATAGAAGGCCACACACACAGTGTTTCTACTTCATCAACAATAACAAGAAAACAAGAGAATAATCCAAGATGGAACAACATCACTGATAACTAACTTTTAACCAGGATTAGTAAATCCTAAAAAAATTTTTTTAAAAAATGAGAAAATTATGAAAAATAGTTTTCAACTAAAACATTTCTCGAATTAAGATTATTTTGTTGCAATTAAATCTTGGTAGAAAGTAAAATAAGAGATAAAATATAATGAATCAACATGAAGAGAAAAAGAATAAGTTTTTTACAATGTCTATAGAGATCAAAAAATACAGTGATAATTGCATTTCAAAAGTTGACTTTTTCTGATCAAAACTAAATTAACTTCTTAGCTAGAAATCCAATATGAATGTAATCAAAAGCTAAAAGCAACATGGAATATTTAATTTACAAAAAGTATATTTGAAGAAAAAAGTTGAAAATTGAGAAACAATGTCTTGATTTTGGCAGCAATTAAGCTACCCTTCAAAAGTACAGTGCTCCTGTCAGGGACTGTCATTTAAAAATCAGTTTATCCACAATCAACTTTGTTCCATATTAAACTGAGTATTCAATGGGAACATCTATTGTCTAACTAGACTAATGAAGTTAAAGAATATGTAAGTCAACTCAACAAATATTACCATTAAAACACCAAATAAAGGAACAAATAACAAAAATAAAATGGAGATTGATGTAATTAATCATTCTCTTTGAGTTTAAAATGTGTTCATCACAGCAGGAAAAAGTTAATAATAAACAGAAAACATTAATCATAATTAATAGAGAGCATTTTAGAGTTTAAGAACAAAATGATGAATACAGTGAATCTAAAATTATATACTTTTTGTGGATTGCATTAAAAAAAAAATGTTGCTTGCAATCCTGTTAAACAAATCAAGCTTATTCTTAATTTTAGATTAAAGACAATATAACTTCTTTAAATATTGAAACTTATATTCTAAAAGTTCTAGTAAAGCAACAGTCTAGTTGAATTAATTTCAAGTTTAGTGTTTTCAGATATTTGTTTTTTTATTCTTATCAATAAAAAACAAATATCTTATTTTTGACAGTAACTTTACTAAACAACATATTCAGCTCCTATTTCCTATCATCTTTATAATTCTATTTTGACAATTTTTTTTCGTTTTTCTCAGCTAGGAACTACTTAAAATTATAAACAGCTTAAGTTTTTTTCAATAAGAGAATTCCTTAAAAACCAGAATGAGTGTTAATCCAATGAATATGGAGGATGAATTAAAAGTTGCCAGCCAAACTGTAACAACTTCTGCCTAGTCACCAAATAAATATGTAGTCTTGTGTTAAACTGATGGTAAATTACTCCCTCAAATAATTTGAAGTATGTTTTGTCAATTATTGCCCTCACTCAGTCAGTCTAATTGTGAACAGTATTTGTTTGAATCAATCCCTTGCTTGTCAAGGAGTGTATCTATCCAATCCTACCAAACACACATGTTATCACCTTCGTTAGTGAAGACCAACCTCTGGTACAGTTAGTGGTGATTTATTCCAACTGTACACTCTCTAAATTTCTATTATTCTATGTTATTATAAAGAATTAATTTTCTACCACCTACCAGAGTTTGTCTAAAAAGTACAATATTTTCATTAAATGGAAGCCACACATCAAAGCAAGTAACATACACAAGTTGGTGCGAATGATTTTAACTGCTAGATTGTGATGCTTTCATTATATTGTCTTCCATATCATACAACATTGATTATTTTGAAGTAAGATTATAATTTGATCACTATCAACTTCTGATGCTTTGACTGTAGAGCATCAATCAGAAAAAAATTTCCAATATTAAATTTTGCAACCCATTTTTGACAGGTTTCACAGTACCTTCTCCAAAAACACACAAATCATTTTCTGTGTTTGAGTTGTATTTTTACTTTTGTTGAAATAAAAAGCATAAAATGCCACAAACTTTACTTATTTACTTCAGTCTTCAATGTTAAAATCAATTTACTTTCCTTTTATATATGGATGCTGTAAAATCAAAAGTAATCTTTTTTTTAATTGAATACTCCTAAAGTTATATAGTAACAAAAGAAACATTTTTTTTTGTCAGCCCAATATATATATATATATATATATATATATATATATATGTGAAATTTCCACTTTTTTCTAAAGATAAACAGTGATCAGTAATATTTAAAAAAATTATTTCTATAAAATCATTAAAGCCCAAAACGCCAAAAAAATTATTATCAGTTAAAACAGAAATCCAAATTTGTCCTTTGGTTTACAATTATTAAGATTTTAACTGCAGAATTTTGGTAATTTATATGATGAAAGATTAAAAATCACTGCTAATCATCAAGACTGGATTTTGTAAATGATCTATTAAGATTTGCTTATTTTAATGATTGCATTTGATATTATAATAAAATAATATTTCCAATTAAATGATTAATAGTTGGATTTCATGAAAAGAAATAATTTCTATTTAATCAAAAAAATAGCAGCAAATAGAATATTACAAAACTGAAATTTTAAAATTATGCTAATCATCCTAAAAAAATACATATAATTTTGAAATTTGACAAAATATTTCATTTACTACCATTATCCCAGAGAAAAGAATTATATTTTGTCTGCTTAGTAAAATAAACCAGAAGTATATGTCCTATTTCTGTTGTTATTATAATCTTTGTATATATGTTCAATACGAGAAAAAGCATGTTTTTATTTTTAAAATAAAGTATTTCCAATTCTACAAATTTGATCCTAATAATAGCAGAAAATTTTAAAATATTTGTCCTACACAAAATTAGCCATAGAAAAAGAAAATTATAGAATGATAGACTGTTTATCATAGTGTCCAAAATTAGAGAACAAACATTTTCATTATATATAACAGAAAAGTAATATTTCCCAAGAAAATATGGCCATATAGCAACATAAACAAATATTCCTTATTTGTCTACAATGTTGTTTTCTAAGTTATCACAAATGTAAGCCATTGATAAACAACTCAGGTATCATATTACTAAACATCAAGGGGTAATGATAATTGTCAAATGAGTTAATAGATATAAAAAGAATAATTTCAAGAATATTAAAGTTTTATATTGATCCTAATTCCTTTAAATCCCCCGAAGTACAAGAGTGGCCATTTAAGAAAGATTTCTCAGCAGAATCAGGCAATTCAAAGACTCTCCATGTTGGACTGTTTTGACACAGCAGTTGACACTATAGATAAAGTAACCAAAAAATTTGGTATGAATGTTTCTCAGCAAATAGTGCCATGTCATGTAAAGCAGGTCTCATTCAGGTTTTCTTGCTAGCAAACCTCTCGTCAGTAAGAATAAAAAAAACAAAGTTAGACAAGCTTTTGCAAATTAGCCCATTGATTGGATTGATGAAAATTGCCTAAAGGTGTCCTTCAGTAATTGAAAGCAAGCATTATGTCA
Source organism: Ascarosepion bandense (assembly GCA_037127315.1). NCBI lineage: Eukaryota > Metazoa > Mollusca > Cephalopoda > Sepiida > Sepiidae > Ascarosepion > Ascarosepion bandense. The sequence goes on along the minus strand of JBBBDQ010000680.1, from coordinate 2,192,798 downwards.
GCAATGAAAAGGTGGGAAATTGCCTCCTAAATGGGTGAAAAAAATAAAAAATATGTATGTTACCTCTTTGGTGGTAACATACTGACCTTGGGGATGTCTTTTAGTGTATGCATCAGCCCATTCATTTGGTTACATGGCAAGGTAAATGCCATATTGTACAAGAATTTAACAGCATATTGCTCTTTCACTGAGAGCATCTCCTATCCCTGGATCAATCTTTATGCATGATAATGTGTTTTGTCATACTGCAAAAATGGTAAAACAATTCTTTAAAATTGAAAACCTTGAGGTTTGACCCTCCCAAAGTCCTAATCTTAAGAGAATAATTGGAAAATTTCTATGAAACTGACAACAGTGATTTTTGTTACAGAAACTAGGAGAAATGAGACAAAATCACAATGGGACAAATTACTGAAGTCTGTAGATATGCAGAAGTAATAAAAGCCATGACCTCTACAGAACCCATCAATATTCTGTATCAATAATAAATCAATAATGTTAATTGTATTTATGTTAATTGCATTAGTTAATTTGCATTAATATTTTTTTTTATAATTTTGTGTTGATTGATTTGTTTTTTTTAAAGCTTCAATCTTTTGTGGGTTATTTGAAACATATTTCAAATTGTAGAGGGTTGCTTACAGTACCCAGTGTTTCCAAGCAGTCCCAATTATTACTGCCTGGGTAATCAAACAAGAACCAGTGTTTTTATTGTGATTTAACCAATGGCAGATGCTATGCTTTTTGTAATAAACAGTTTTTGCTCTAAACCTTTTTATTTACCTTAGTAAATCTGTGTAGAACAAATTTTTGAAAATATTTACTGCAATTTCTATCATGATTAAATTTTGATTTTTTTTTAATTTTTGAGCACTAATATTAGATGCTATATATATATATATATATATATATATATATATATATAGCTTCATATCTCAGTGACTGAAAATAACAAAAGTTTTAAATTTTTCACTTGAAAAAATTTATTAAAAATGATCACTTACTTGGTGATTTTGAATTCGTGGAGGTCGACTCATATCTTTAGGACGTTCTGCATGTTGTGTTGTAGTTGGATACCTCCAAGTATAAAAGAATTATATCTTTCAGAAAATGCTTATAATGAAATTATGTACACATTTATCAGATACTTATTTTTGGTAAAGAACATAAGAACAATGATTTAATGGACAATTTTAAATAAATTGAAAAGTTTAATACAAAAATCAGCCCCCATGAGCCCAATTTATCAGAAGTATTGTATGTTAAGATGAAAAGACAATTTTGAAATCTGATGAAAAAGAATTTGTTCATGAGTAAGATTCAAAAGTGTCTTAATTTGCTAATGTTATACAAATTTTGTCATTTGGTAAAGCTCACTGTGATTCTATGACACCAGTCTTTTGGGATTAATGAAGTATTGTCTTCTTAAACATTGTCTTCATTCACCTGAAGACATTTAAAATGACTGATCTGAGAAAATGGTTATATGTTTAGACATTTCTGAAGGACTTGGGTATCATTCATGACATCCTATTGCCAGGCAGGCCAAACTTTTTTTTACATATATAATAATAATATATTAAGAAATAAAGCTATGAAATATGAAATGTTCTCAGAAAATGAACAGGATAGCACACCATATTAAGCAAGCAAAACTATGAAAGGAAATTCCTTTCAAGAAAATTTATATAAAATGTTTCATTGATACAAGTATACTGTATTTAATGAAATAGTTTATATATATATATATATATATATATATATATATATATATATAAAAGCACACACACCTTTCATTAGCTGGTTGGTGGTAAGGGGAGTGTTCTGATCTATGAGAAAGATCACTTTCACTGATAGCAGGATAGGCCATAGCATTAATCATTGAACCAGCAGAGCTCTGAAAAACAGAAATCCAACAGTCTGATTACTTGCAGTTATAAGTATGACTCAACAAGAAAAATGAAATCTGTGAAAGAAACTAAAAGGTACAAAATGTTTAATCTCAAATCTATTTTTTTCAGAGAGTTATTCAAGTTCAGCTTTTGTAATTTGCAATATAAGCTAGCTGCTTAAAGCAAATTTTATATACATTTGATTTTTTCACATTGGATGGTTCATAGAGTGTGAGGGATAGTAAAAAGACAAATATTACTAAAAGCCACAAGGGATAAGAGGTTGTGGAGAGCCATAATTGCTCATGTTCTGAAGGAACAGAACATATGCAGATGTATGTTGATTTTAAAAGCACCAGTATTTTGCCAATAATGTGGGAAAACAATAACCCATTCAATATCAATATATAACATGTAAAATTAATAATAAATGATCTTTAAACTCATTCTTCAATAAGATAATTTTCCTTTTGATTGTAAAAATATATTCCAAATTTTAAACTATCATACTATTAAAATATATACTTCTAAAGAATTAACGGATTTTCGTTTTTTAATCCAACATATTTTACTGCAAACATTATCATTTGTGGATACCTGTGTTTAAGTAAAGACCCCCCCCCCACCTTTTTTTTTTAAAAAGTGTTACTTTCATTTACCATTCTACACACTTGAGAAAAATTAATAAAGAAAATGTACCCCTGGCAGAATTTGAATCTACATCCCCCTTTGTAGGAGGAATCATCACTTGATCCAGTATGCTTTGACTGTTTGGCTACAGAGAGCTTGACAGTCAATGAAATAAACACTGTTTTAAAAAAAATGTAGTATCTACACAAATACAGGTAGAAACTAGAAATAAGGTATGAAATATATAACGGTTACTCTTGTTTTTCAAGAACACCTGTCTGCTATGGAGGCTAGTCAATTCTTGTTGAAAACACCTGTTCAGGCACATTTGTTCTTGTTCAACACTCAGAGATCCCACTTGTAGTTAATACTGAAACTATACTGTGGACCTTAGTTACAATTTCTGGGAAAGAGCACACAATTCTGTTGACCCAATTTCACTCACAAGGTCAATCTGTGGTATGATTCCAAAAATGCCAGATGCTGAAACTTATTACCCAGGCCGATAACATCAAGTAACCTTCCTGAGAAATCAACCCTTGTGAGATTTGAACCTGGGTCACATGATTGGAAAGCAAACATTCTAACCAGTCAGCCCTACAACCATATGGGAAATTTCAGTGAGTTGACTAACTTGTTAAAACTAATGACTATAGTTGTAAAAGTTTTTTCTTATCAATGGAAAGAGCTATTTCTGAAACTATAATATTTGAAGCTTTGAATATAGGCAGCAATTTCACTGAATAATACAATGCAAATCCTGTACTACAAAAATCAATTCTGTTGAGCTATTTTCTTGTAGACATTGTAGACATCTTGAAATGTTATAAATAGGTTGAATGATTTTAAAAATGAACAATTTAAAACTTGTAATCAAAACTGAATATGTATTTCTTTTTTAACTTCTAGGATGAGGAGTGATCATTGTTTAGATTATTTACAGTTTGATGAATAAAGATAAGAACATTATTTTAACTGTAAATATTGAAAATTTACATACTGAATAAAGAGCATATACTACACTTTTATCTTCTGCAAAATTATGAAATAAGTAAATTTTCCTCCATTATACTTTCTATTTTTTTTCTTTACTTTATTTTCTTATAAAATGAAGAGAAAATATATATGTGCTAAAAGTGCAACTTTCAAAATAAAATAAGCCAATGTAAATTAATCCTGATTCTCAAATTTAACAATGCTAAGTAGCTTTTCTATAAAGAGCATTAATAATTTCTACAATAACCACAAACTTGAAAATGATTTCCATATTAATTAATGATGAAATATATTCAAATTAAGAGAGGAAAATAAAGAGATATTGAAAAACTGATACACATACACGTTGGGAAGTTGATGTTGTACTGGATGCATCATCTGAAAAAAAAAAAGATGGAAAGTGATAAACCATAAATTAAAATCTGAATAAATAAAAATATTTGCATAACATTTTCACTTTTAATGCCACAGCTTGCTTGGTGATTTATCTTTAAGATCAAAAAAGTTAAATCAAAATACAATCAAAGATTACAAAAGCTGAACTAAATAAACTGGAAAATAAAATAAAAATAGCAACAACACTGACATCAGCATGATTTCCAATAGCTATCCACCCAACTCCCATAAAAAAAAGAGAAGAAAAACTGTTTATCCTTCATCTGCTCAGAAAAATTGTGATACAAAAAAGCAGCAAAAAAAAATCATTTTTTAATTTCTCTAGAAAGTAAGCTTAAAATTGATCAAATGTTTCAGAAAATATAAAATATATATATTAAAAAAAAAATGAAACTATGGTGTTACTATAACAATACTTGTTTAATTTAATATTTAGTGTTATTTTAGAGTAGTTTTCTAAAAATAACTGTTTTGGTTATTTGAATTTATATTTATGACTAAATACAGAAGAAAGTAAGAATATTTACATTCTAAATTATGATTATATTTGAAAATTAGCTGTAACTCATCAATAAAAAAATCAATATTTTTTTATGATTTTCAAAATTTAAAATTAAAGTTAAGGTTACTGAAATTAGAAGAAACTTCTAGAATAACATGGTAAATCTTCAAGGAAACATTTTATTCTAATTGCAAATAAAGGCTTTTACACATTTCAACTGAACAGTAAAAATGTAACAACTCCTCTTATCCAATCCATCATACATTTAGACAAAATAAGTTCGACAAACCAAACAAGAATCAACTATACATTCTGAATGTACAAAGAGAAAAAAACCTTAAATGAACTTACTGATAAAGGTCACTGACAAAAGAATAATGAAAACCGTCCAATACATAAACATTATAATCATAGAGCAGAATGATAGAAACAGAAGGAATTCATCCTAATTTTTCATCATCAAAAAATTGCAAAAGATTTTCTCTCCAAAACAATATCAAGAATAACTCAGCTGGTATAGCAAACCATCTCAATGTAAAACGATATGTACTTCAATTAGTTATTGGGATCGCTACCTGATTATTCTTCAACTGCTAAATATTGAAAATATAAATGTGTATGTTTTAGATATTATTTTTCACTAAATTATATAAAATTTTTCATGAATTCTTTCTTTGGATTCTGCTAAGGATAAGAAAAAATTTTAGTTAAGAATTCAAATAAAGTTGGTTTTATAAAATCAATCGAAGTTATAATAAATTACAATAACATTAATCCAAATTAATTCCTTACATAGTATAATTTGTTGGGGTTACTATACCAATCACTTATTTTTTAAAACTTCATTTAAAATTAATAATGTTGGTCTCTGATAACAGCACTGCATGTATTACACTGATATTAATCTAGTTCAATTCATGACCCATGAGCTTGTCAGGGTAACATGCCAAGTAATTTCCCTTCATGGTATTTCTCAAGGCAATAGGAATCATTTGGCAGAGAACACCTTCTCTCTAAGTAACATACAACAGATTGTATTGGGTTATATTGTATCAACAGCAACAAGTATTTCCTTACTGAACTATTCTTGGAAAAGAGAGTTGTTTCCTGTTGCTTTCTCCACAGTTTGGAATTCAGTTTTCCTACTCTTAGATTGCCACACAAGTCTAGAAAACTTTTTTACTCTGCTATTTACCCTATAGCTGTGGGGAGAAGTGATGACTTACCTAATGTGTGCAAAAAGGGAAAATAACAGATTCAGTCCATGATCTCAGCTCAAAATTCCACTTTCCATACCAATAAACTTTATGCTAACTGCACATCAGAAAATAAAAGTCCGCGCAAAGAAAAACAAGACATAACAAATAGTGTCTGACACCTTAAAAAAATGCATGAACCAAAATGAGAAAAAATAATCCAAAAAGGCCACTTTTAATCTATTTCAAATGACCGATGATTAACCACATAAATAACTAATTTACTTTTATTAATTCTCAAAAACTGTCAGAAGTGCACTGAGGATCATAGAGTACAATCCAAATGTAATTTTGGTCACTTGTGAACAGGAGAAATCAGATTTCTGAAAAAAAAAGTTTAGTAGTACCCTGCGAAGTCTGAACTTCTCCATTTTGTCGGCGTGTGATACCCCCAGAGGCCTTTGGGTCAGCTGAATTGTTTTGTTTTCCTTCTGAAGCAACATTGTTGTTGATGTTGTTGTTGGTTCCTGACAAAATAGATTTGGGAAGACTGTCATTGAAGAAATGGAATGAAGGATTACATCTGCCAGAAACAGTTATGGGAGGAAGCTGAAACAAGCAATAGGTGCCATGCACATAGGAAGTTAGAGCTAGGTGCAACAAGCTATCACTGGAAAATTCCATTATTTCCATCAAGAATTACTGTAGATATATTTGAGATCAGAATGAAGCTCAACCAGTAAGAAGAAAGAACTTGCCATTAGAGAATAGCAGAAAGTAATGACTAGCAGCAGAACATACACATACACACATTATATATCACACATCTTGTAACCATCTGATTATAGAACATGTAAAGCCTTAACTTAAAGTCTAGTTTTATAGGAAGAATTTAACCATGCACTGCTTTTAAACTATTCGGAACATAAAATAGTGAAAGTCAGAAAAAATATTGACTAACAGCCCGAATAGAGAGAGAGATGCACTGATTTAAAGAGAAAACCAGAGTATCACATGCAACTGGAAGAGAAAATAGGCACTGGCATTAACAGAAGCCAAAAGTCATGCTTTCTTAATAATTCAAAAGTCAAGGATAAGATATAAACAAATCTGTTAGTGAGATTAATACACATCATTAAAAAGTTTCATGGGATATAAAAGCATCAGAAATTGTGTTAAACATTTTAATAAACTAAATGATTTGTGAGAATTTAAAACATTTTCACAAATTAATAACGTTCTAAACTATAATTATATTTTAAAGCATAATCATTTTAACTTCATCGTTTTAGTAGTTTCTACAGGTAAAGATTTTCATTAGAACAGTTTGATTTAGGTACTTGTATATTTTTTTTTAATTTAAATTTTATATTTTTTAAATGAATGCTTAACAATATTAACTATATGTGTTACTAAATGATGTAAAAATGTTTCATTAAGCTATTATTCTGTAATTCTATGCTTAAACATTTTTTCCTTTTTTTTTAAAAGTACAAATCAAATTGAGGATAATAATGTTTATGAAAAAATCTCAATATTCAACTAGTTAAAGGGAGGCAATTCATTCAAAGTAAAAAATACATTTGAAAATGAACACAAACAAAACTGAAAATTCAATAAATTTAATGACTTAAAAATTATACTTATTAATTCTGTTTTTTTCATTGTTTCTTGTAACAACTTAAAAATATATAATTAAAGTAATTATTTGGATGCTATATCATCGTGTTATGGTCAACTTAATAATGAATTTAACCCTTAATGGGTGCCCCATATTTGTGGCCTTGTGCTAACCTTAGCTTAGTATAACCATTTACAGTTATCGAAAATTTAATGTACTAGTTCCAGATTGATCTTTTAAAGTTAAGCAATAATTATCCTGTTCAGTATTTAGATGTGTACCAAATGAAAAAAAGTTTAGTAAATATAAGCTAAAGTAACTACTGACACAAATTCACCTACAACTAGCAAAAATTACTGTTTATTGTAGTTCATATGAACAAAAACATAATACATCTTCATGATAAGAGACTATTTACTTTTTCATATAAGTAGAATGGTGTAGAACATGTTCATTTCATGCAATTCTTCCTTGGTCTTGAGATCATTCTCTACAACTGGGCAATAAAAATAGTGCTTAATGACTGCCTATTTTTACAGTTAAATAAGTGAAAACAATGAAAACATTTATAGCTTCATGTTAACACAAGAATTTTAGAACTTAAATGATTCAATTATCCTTATAAAATAATTTGGAAAAAAAATAGTTGTCACACATAAAGAAACACGAGAGAACAAAAGAAGCATATTTATTTTAATGAACTACATTTTTTTTTAAAATGTTATCTCTGAAAAAAGTTCTTTTTTGATAATTTGTGATTATTTATACAGAAATGCAATATGAAAATATTTAAAACAAATAAAAGAGATAATACAAATAGACACCACCATTTGATATTTAATAAAGATATAATCACTAACAATTCACCCAAGAAAAATAACTACACAATCATATAACAATGTCTTGCATTCCACTAGCATAAGAACTAATGAATTTTTAAATAGAGCTTATTGTATGCAAATTCACAGGTGGAGAAAAATCTATCATCAAATAGCAAAAAATTTATAATAATAATGTACAATAAATGAAAAAAACAAAATCAATTTATTTTATTTTATAATTTTATTTGGGTTAACTTGAGCTCTTTGATGAGACAGGAAACTGAAAGATAGAATCTTCACATAGATTATTATGGCAGATTAGCCAGGAGAGAGCCACCTTTCAATCCAGAAAATATTCTACAGAGACAACAGCTGGTACTCAAGATAATAAACAAAATCTTGAAGTTTTGGCAAATTGTCGTCTTTTCACATTCATCCTTATTTGCTCAATTTTTGGAAAATGAGTTTGTGCAGGTCTAGATATTGTCTAATCAAGAATTTTGTCTGAATCAATTACAGCAAACAAGTACATAGATTTTTACTTATGGTGTAGGAACTAATTTGGAGCATTAATCATCCAAAGCTTTTGAAGTGTGTTAAGAATATCAAGTCAGAAAAATACACAGCTTTTTCTCCAGATTTATTGTTAGTTTTATTTGGACAAAAACAAAAACCTTTTTATGGAAGATGGTGCTGTGTCATATAGCAAAAAAGATTTTATTATGGCAAGTTCAAAATAGTATTTAAATGATTGTCATAGGTATGGATTGTAACATGTTTGTATCATCAGGGACTGTAAATGTTCTTAAAAGGAATAAAATTACTTTTAACTTTAAATGTACTCTGGCTGAATATCACTAAAAGATAGTAAATGTGATAAATTTCATGCTTGGAGGATGAGTAAAAATATCAAAATCTATTTTTCATAATATTCTTGGTTGTTGTATAAAGTCTCTAGTTTAAAAATTGAAGTGCTTATTCTTTTTCAGAATGTTTGTGTATGTATATGCGTATAAATTTCCTGATTTTGAAAATAGATTGCAAACACAATATTTCAAATTTTCTTTGTTACTAATTACAGAAATGTTATTGGCATAAAATTATTGGGGAGTGTAAAACAAAATTTGTGCTTTAGAAAAATCTCTGTTATATAAATATTATTTGTTACTTTCTTTTTTCAAAACGTTTTGTTATAATGAAAAAACTTTTTGCAATAGTAAGGAGTTTGGAGTGAATTAGCTTAACTTCAGTTTTATTTGAAGCATCTTACCTTGGGGAGGGCCAATTGTAAGTGTGACTGAATATCCTGAATCTTTTATCAAATTAACAATTTCTTCATGGTGCATATGTGAAATGTCAACATTATTTACAGCCAGTATCCTGTCTCCAACATGTAATCGGTTACATCTTTCAGCAGGGCTATTCTCCAAAATACGACCTGAAAACACATGATTCAATGACAATTTTTGTAAAATTATTAGAGATTCACCAGGATTATCACACATCTTTAATGTTATAACAGTACAAGACAACAGTTTCAGTGAAAAGAAATGCCAATTTTAAGAACAAATGTAATTAAAGATATAGAAATGAAAAGATTAAAATATTAACCAGAAGTAAAAATGTTTACTTATTTTAAATTTAAGTAAAACTTTCTTGGATTTCAGAATTCAGCAGTTATTATAAAAATCATTAAATTATAACTTTTACACATATATTAATTAGATGACAAAATTAAAATATTTTTGTGGATAGAACAAGGTGAAAAATAATAAAAGTAACAGGATGGTAATACACAAAAATAAGTAGTGAATCTTTCATGTCAGACATTTATTGCTAATATTTTATAAATAATAATCTTCTGATTATCATTATTTATAAAAAACAAATATCAACTGTATAAGAAAAGACTTTTTAGTATCCAGTCAATTATGCCAATCTAAATGTAAACAGTCTATTGTTTTCTGAAGGGTACAGATTTTTAACCAACTCATATTAGAACAAGGACAAGAAAGAAAGAAATGTGTTGAACCACATTTATTATCATGCCACTATATTTCTCAACCTCACACCTTGGGGCATACAACTTCAAAAAAACAAAAGATACTCCATACTGTCATATTTCAAGTTCACTATCATTTTTCATCCACAAATCACTTAAGTCTTTTTGGTTACTTTTCTTGTTTATTACTTCAAACAAACAAATTGTGAAATAAGAAAGATTTAACTTGAAAGGCTTCTTTTTCTACATTCTCTTCATAACCATGGTTAATAGTATCAAAAACCCCAATTCCAATTAATAGAGTTGACACTATGAAATGATTGAGCATTTCAGCTTTGATGAAGGATTAAAATGAGTTAACTTTGTAAAAACAAAAAGTTCATTCAATGATTCCTTCTCAGTGAAGTCTGAGGATTCTACCATGTCTACATTAAAGTATATATTATTAAGTGGTAACAATAATAAGATGACCAACTGAATACCACCAAAAAGTTGAAATTATTACAAAACAGATCTCAAGTAATCCACTACATTAAACCCTAAATATATATTTTCTTAGGCTATCAACCCAAACACTTCCAAAAGCATAAATTTAACCTAGTAATCAATGTCAAAATTACCATCAACATCTTTATAAAAAAAAGCCAATCTCAAAGAAAAATGCTCAAACCTTTATTATATGAACACTAATCCCAGATTTTAATGCTGATCTAGGCTTCTTCTTCACCAAAATGAAGAGAAAGGAAAGTACAATTAGGTGGTAACAGTTCAGACATATATGAGACGCATGTTAATTCTAATCTTTATGAACAATTACTTTCAAAGTCAAATTTTACCTTCTGCATTGATTTCACCTTAGACTCATTTTTATTTTACTGAAGCACACTTTATGATTGATCACCTACAATTTGTCAGTATCTATTACAATTTACCAGATTAATTATTGTTTCCCTATTTTAATAGTATAACCATCTTTTTATTTGTGAGACGCTTTGGTAATCAAATCAATTGTTGAACACCATTTTCAATGTGACTCTTAGCATCAAATATTCATAGGGCATGTCATCCAACCGACTTCAGAGCTTGAAGACATTGCATTTTATAATCTCTCCCATACAATTCACCTTGAATAACTCAAGTCCGGAGAAAATGACCAAATAAATCTAGTTTATACAAGTCAGGCTCCTTAGTGAACAGGTATATATTGTGTCATCTAGAAGATATATTTCCAAATTTACCCTAGCGAGAAATCAGTTCTCTTTCAGAGAAAGCTGTCATTGCTAAAAAAGTAGAAATATCAATAAGAGCTAAGAAAATATTTTAAAGTAAGATAAACTTGTCATTACAACAAAGTAGACAGTTTTTCTTGTCTGCAAGTAAAGATGAGATTTGCACTTAGAATATTTGTCATTTATTTTCAGACAGAAATTTCTATGAAAAAAAAAAAATGTGTTAAATATTCTGCATTAAAAACTGTCTGAAACAAAGATATGTTACAGGTCTTATATTTAACTCTTTCTAAATATCAATTTATATTCAGAGTAACAGAATATTTTTTAGAGACTTCATTTAGTTTTAATGTTAAAAATATATTTTATACCATTTATTTTGTTTGTAAATTATTTCCATTTTTTTCAATTAATTTTTAACAACTTTAATAATTTGCAATTTATCATTCTAAATTAAATGTCAAAATTATTAAAAGAATAAGTATTTTAAATATATAATATTTACTAATATAACAGTAAGTTGAGAATTTAACTTTTTCAACACCAAAGATAATTTTTTAGAAATCCCTCAAATACAATTCAATATTCAATTTGCACAGACAACAAATAACCTGGTTTATTAAGATCGTTATTTTTCTCTTTTTCTTTATTCTTTAGATAATTAATGAAAAAAATTCATAGGATCACACAATTCAATTGATACCAAACAGTGAAACAATTACTTTATTAAGGATTCATCAGTTTATACTTTAAAATTTCAAACAACATTTATAAATCAAATTTTCTTGGTATTATGTTAAAATGACTGACATTATTATGGCTAATGGTGTGCCTGGATTGACATTGTGCACTAAGCTGACTAAATCAATTTTAAATCATATGATAGGCTTCTGTAAGTCATACAAATTTGAACTATGTCATTCTTGATGACATCCAATCAGCAAATACAAAGTTTTATAAGTGGTCTTTGTGATTTAGCTGCATTGAAAGCAAAATCAATGGTTTTCTTATAGACTTGTCTTCTTTGGAAGATAATGCCATTAGAATTGTATTTGGCATATTGTAAAACAATGTTTTTCATGGTCTACTGGACTCTGCTATCAAAAATTATCAGCACTGATGTCAAGATTTTTCAAGATACCAAACCTCACCACCATGCAAAAGCATAGAGATGACCAGACATGTCATTACACAATCCATCTCCCAACCCAATTTAAAACAGAAATAAACAGCACAAATATATTTACAACAGTTGGTCTTTGAGGATTTTATAAGAGGAAGTTTAATCTAACAATCAAGTTGAATTTACTAAAGACATTAAACCCAAGCTGTATTGGAATGATTTATTCCTAAATAAGAAATGCAAAATTTTAAGTCATACATGTTTACTCCACATTTATATACTCACAGCTAACAAACTCACCTATAGTTGATCCAGCCTTTGTTACTGAAGAGATTATCACAAAGCCAAAGCCTTCATGTTCCCTTCGAGTAACAGTGACATCATATGGGTAGCTTTCAGATACACCTCCACCTCTATAAAATACTTGCTCTGTAGAAGAAAGAAAAACAATTATAAAACAAGTCTTCAGAAATAAATTTTTAAAAATTAACCTTTTTTAAGTAGATATTAAAAACTAATAGTGATATGATTATCAACAAAATTTCAACCAAGAAAAAATGAGCTTAAGTGGTCTTTACAATTTATGCACTACACAAATTTTCTTTTTAATAAGCAACTAATTTATAATCAACTGTAAATAAATTGGACTAAATCATAAGTATCTCCACTAACTGATGCCAGTGTGGTTAAAGTAACTTGAAAATATAATGAAAAAGAAAAAGACAATAATAGGTTACTAAATGTTATTTTATACAAAATTAAAAAAATTTGCCAGTCTTTTTACATTGCAATATCTTACTTTTTTTATTTATTAGACCAAAGCATGTAAGATTTAAGCAACTTAAATTGCTTATAAAAATTTGTATTGATTAGAAAGCAATTAAATATTATGTAGTTGAATTACAACAATGGACCCCCAAAAATGTTCTTAAATTTCAAGCAAATTCATATTTTCAATATTAGCACTTTGCTCAATAAAAATATTTCAAATTAACAATTGCAAATGACCTTACCTTCAGAAATAGGTGTCCCACTCACAAAAATAATCATGAGGAAATATTATGAGTTAAAATAAAATGCTAAATATTTCTATGATGTGAAATCTGATTTTTATCATCAATAATAACAACAAAATGTTAGGCTATTTCACAAAATTCAAGTTAAAAATAAATAATTTAAATATTTAAAATAATTAAAAATATTTATATTTTTTCAAGAGTTGGATTTATTAGATAAAAAAGAAAATAAGTAAAATTCTATATAATAAATAGAATTTAAATGAAATTATTTTTATGAGTGAATAATAAAAAACATTATAATTTACCATTTTTAATACAATTTTAAAACTTCACTTAAGCACAGGGTTGCCATATCCCCAGCTCTTATTTTAGTTTACAAACAAAACATATCAAATACCTAAACAATATAGCAGAAATCAAGTTTATAAAAGCTATACTTTTGCATCTCTAATTTTTATATTTTATATCAAGCGCTAATTTATCTAAGCAAACTTGTGCCATATTACACACTGCAATATATGATTCAGTTGATCAAATACAAGTTATACTTGTTGAGATTTACACTTTTTAAACATTCCAATTATGATATAATCTTAAATAATCTAACAATATAAAAAGTTACCACTGAATATGTAACCAACATAATTGCTTCAATGTAATATTAAATGAAGAAGTAAACAGCATAGAAAGTAAGGTAATAATGATAAAAACACAGAAAAAAAAAGATGACGCTGGTGTTAGGTGTGGCAATTACAAAAGAACTATGCAACTCAATCATGGGACTTAAGAAAAAGAAGCCTGTCACTGAAATTGAAGAAAAAGAGTAAAAATATATGTACAGGTGTTTTTTTGCCTATGGGAGATAACAAATACAAAAGCAGTTGTTTTTTGTAATCTTATAAACCAATGAAGATTAAAGCAGAAAGAAATTTAGATCAAAAGTTTAAAAAAAGATGAAAGTTGTTTTTTTTTTTCTTTTTTGGTAGAGAGAGAAAATTATGTCATCTAATAATAGGACAGTCTCCTTCCTAAAAGCAACAACCTAAATAATGCACAACTTTAAGAAATAAATTTTACAAACCCATTTATTTTTTATATATAAACATAATTTGTATTTTCCAACTTTCAGTTATATTATTTTTAAACAATAAAGAAAACCGAAGAATACCACTAAATGATATTAACAACAAAACAATTTGGAAAATCAGCTTAGGACATATTTCTAGTATTTTTGAATAAGTTATTTTGCTCTAGTAACAGGGTTTAATTTATTTTTATTCTGTTTATTACTATTTAAATCAAAATAGAATGCAGCGGTTATATATACCTACAAGCAAAATAGCGATGGGTGTGTATATATAAGAAAAAAAAGTGCAAGAAGCTATGAGTGTTTTGTTCAAAGTGTAGATTTATTGCTATTATTAATAATATTACTTGTTTTTTGTATAGGTGCCCATAATGGTATTTATGTTGCTACATGTGTTTTGAGTCTAAAGTTGACTCTCTTCAGGCAAATAAACTTGTGACTATACATACTGAGATCAGTTTGTAAAGTGACAAGTTTATTTGCCTGAAAAGAATCCATTTTCAATGGATACTCATATATGAGTAGATGCTATTTTTATTATTAAACAGTATATTTATTTATTTACATCTACCAAACTGAATATTTAAGAAATGTTGTTAGAAAAATGTGCATCCTCTCATTAGTATTCAGGGAAGGTCCTACATAGCTGAGGGGAGAAACCATCATTAAATCTGACATGTCTTAGACAGCTCAGCCATATAGGATCTCCAAATCAAACAAAGTAAAAAAAAAAAAAAAAAAGATAGCAATATTATCTTGTTAAATAACCTGCTTAATATTTTGTCTACAAATCTAAAGCATAAATAATTTCCCCAAAATCTGAAATATATTCATTTGTATTTGCTAAATAAGTTCACTATTTCTTTATGTATTCTATTAATTATTTAGATTAATGTCTTCTTGTTTTTATAAACATGCTGTCCAATATACTCTTTGATCTTCTTCAAGTATATATTTCATCTATATACCTTCATATTGCTATTTTTTTAATTCCCAGTTTATAAAAAGTTATATACTTTAAGAAGGCCATAAAACAGCTGCAGAAACATTAGGATAAAACAAACATTAAAATATCAGTTTGAATAATTCATGGAATTATAAAATATTTAATCTCAAAACTTCAAAACTTATTTCAGTTTATTTTGTCCTTTCTTCAATATCTTAGATCAGGGCCAAATATACTATAATAAATTGTCTTGATCTCAAACCACTCTGTCCAGAAGGCTGCCTTTGTCTGGAGGTTTAAAGACAAAACAAATTTAATATTATATTATTTAAAGTTTCCTTATTTTATTGCATGAATAATAGGATAAAAACTAACACAAACAACAAAAACTGAAAATTCCTGACTCCAAAGGAAAAGCTGTTAAAAAATAGTGAATTATTTAATAATACACTTGTTTCTTCTCATCATTCAACAACTTCACTACATCAGGTTGCCGATGACAGGAGCAAAATATCATCCAGGTGGTCAACAACTAACCTTGTTCTTAAACAACTTTTAGTATATTTCATTTTCAAAAAAAGTTGCTCACAAGCATATGTACTTTCAAATAATTATACCATCATTTTTGCATTATTCAATAGACTTTCATATCTTCTGCTTGGCAAAACATATTTCTTGTAGAAGTCAGCAGTGAATTCTGAATTAAATTTCATTTTAAAAAGTTCTCACATTGTAAGTCAATTAACACTAACTAACATTTTTCTACTACTTGTTCTACAAATTAATTAGATAATTAGTGTGAAGGTGCTAAGTTGACGGGCCAGAGAAAAATCCTTTGCGTGGTCGGATGTTGCTGACTCTTAGACCCTAAATGTCCCTACATTCCAATATTTTGCTGATGGCTGCAAGAAAGCTTTATATGCTGAAAAGTTATCAGCCCAACCTATTTCCTAAACTGAACCAGAAATACCAGAAGATTTTTCTAATTTTGGTCAAGTTGGGATTAGAAAACATCTACAATTACTGGTATTTTATTTCAACTTTACTATCTTGTTGAATTCATTGTATTTATCTGCATTTCTACTGTAATACTTTCATACTGAGTTTGGTTTCATGACTATTTCTTTTTATGCAAAAACAGAAAAAATTCTTTGAATTGTGTGCAGATATCCAGATATGCATCAAAAGTAAAACCTGATATTAGATAAAGAAATGTCCTTAAAAAATAAATTTTATAACACCAGGATAAATATTTAAGAGAACACTAAAGGCACAGATATGCTTAAGACAAGTGTCTTTTGGTAGCTTTTAATTCTGCAATTCATGTTTATCACTAAAAAAAAAAGAAAAAAGTCCCACCTGAGTACAATGAAAATGGTAACACTTAACACCTTTACATTGATAATATTTTTATATTATTTGCTGTTTTTCTTCAGGTTCCAGATAACAATTTGCCTAATTTCTCCCTAGAGTGAAAAAGATGTGTTGAATGTGGAGCCTACCAACAGATAGAATTGACAGTATACTGTTTCAAAGTATGTTCTTTAGAGTAGGCAATGAAGCAGCAGCAGCAGAAACTTACAAGCACTAAAAGTGGAAAGGCAGAGTAAATATACAAATTCTGAATTGAAGAGAGACACTGGGGCTTTTGCAACAAAAACAACCAAAGAACAAATTTTTCTTTTAAACTTACACTCATGGTATTGTGAAAGAATTTTTAAGTTAAAATCTCTTTGAATTAAGTTATAAAAAGTAATAATTTAAACAGCATATTTTTTATGGTAGTTTTATTTATAGTTTTTATAAACTTCAGTACTAAATTACTAAAGTTTATTTAAATATCTTTTCCATAATTTTATGATGGAGCTTTTCAATAAGTTATAAGAGAGAATAAAAAGAAAAAAGTAAAATTTACCTAAATAATGTTACATTTATTTATAAGAGATCTCATTTTACATAAAATCACCAATAAAAGTATGAAACGTTGAAATAAATCAACATACAAAAGTGCTCAACTTTCGTAAGTACAGAGCAGCATGTAACTTGTGAATACAAAATAAAAATAACTTTTTTCACTGTTTTCAAATTCATGAGCCTGTAGGAAAATTTATTTTAATCAATAGAAAAAAAGGATTGGCTTCAAACTGAAGAAAAGATCAAGGCAATGTTTAGCAAGCCTATATGAAAGTTTACTTTAACCAATGAAAAGGGAGTGGCTTACAATAGGCAGAAAAAGTTGAATCAAATAGAAAGAGAAGAGAGAGAAAAGCAGAGTCCCACTCTTCTGAATAATGCTGGTGTCAAATTACACACTCATACATTATCAGCCTCTAATGACAACAGGGGAATTTCAAAGAAATCTATTCAACTCCTAAGTACCTTAAAATATATCTTTTTATTCATGTTGAATACAATCATATAACTTTTATGTGAGAAACAAACTCTCTCAATTTGTTTTATGTATTTTGGAATATTACTTCATGTCTGATGATTTAATATGAATATTTTCTCTTCTTGACAATTCATTGAAACTATGAACCTTTAATGTTTGACAACTTGTCCTGAAACAAACATCTGAAACTTCAAATGTGTAAATTTGTAAATAAATTCCTTATATTGTTTCATTAAAAATAACGTGTTTCCTCGTCATTATCTCTACATACTTCAAACTTAAAGAAACTTGCCAGCAAGCTGTTGTGCCATAATTATATAATTAACGAAACTCTTAAAACAGCAAAAGCAAAAACTTAAAGAAACCAGACTTAAGCAATCAGAGAAAAAAAAAGATGACCAAAATAAGACCTATGAAAGAGCCTATTGCAACAATATATACAAAGTGTTCAATAGTTTAGAAATTCCAGTAAGAAAACTGACCTAAAATAGAGCTGAATCAAATAAAAAAAGAGACACAAAATTCATCATGATCTCAAGTTTCATGCTATAAAATGATCCTCAGACAGTTCACTTTATATAGAGAGTTTGTGCATCTTTGGTAAGCCATAAAGCCTAGCTACCTCAAATCCAGCATTACAATGTATATATTTTATTTTCAAGGTCATTTTGATTTAAACAAAATTTATTTTCATACTTAGTATTTGTTAGTACTTTGGTATATAATGTATTGTAAATAACCCCAATAGGAAAATGGGGATGTTGGCTAGTAGAGTTTAAACAGAAGAAAAAAAGAATTAAAAATGGATCAAAATTATGATAAAAAGTAATCAAAACCAGAGACTGATCTGAACTGCCTAAAGCGGAGAATCTTCCTTATTTGTCAAAACAAACTCTAAAAAGTATGTACAAAATGTGTCTTTAGGAAAAAAAAAAAAAAAAAAAAAAGAAAAAAGGGAACCATCAAGCACAGTAACAAAAGGAAAATAAAATTCATACAAGATTGTAATCTTGTTTTGTTAAGTATTAAGATTTGTTTTATAATAGGTTAATAAATAAGTTAGTTTTAAATACCGTAATTTTTTGTCCCTTTAAGTAATTGTGTGTGTGTGTGTGTGTGTGTATATATATATATATATATATATATATATATATATATATATATATGTACTCACACAAACAAAAAAAAAAAAAAACAGTATGCCAGATTATCAATAATATTATTTTAATTATAAAAATGTCCTATAAAAACAACTTAGTTGCATATTTATAAAATCAGTATTCTACAAAACTGATTATTTTCTACATAGATTACTTTACATTTATTTATTCAAATAAACCAAATGTTCAGGAGAATTTAAGAAATTTACATTTATATTAAATTTAAATATATTTTTTAATGCTAAAATGTAAAATTAAAATTAAAACTGTATGTAAAAAGTAAAATTAAAAAATTATATTGATTGAAAAAGATACACAAAATAAACTTTGACCTGATGATGATTCAAATTGAATGACTTGCAAACTGATTAATTAAGAATTTATAAATAAACTTCTTATTTCTGAATAGTTAACAAATGTTGCGTATTTTCAATCTGTCTATAGAAGTCAAAATAAATTACCTTCTATTGAATTCATAGATTTATATTTTATGTTTAACTTTACAATTTTGATTATATAAACAAAATCTATCATAATTTGACAAATATTATTGATATTACATGCGTTTTACTTAAACAAAACTTAGAAGTTTTTTCCCATCATTTGGTGTTGATATTGGAACAGACTCTACTGCTATCCTTTAAACACCATAGAGAATCATTTTTACCCTCCATTAGCATGGCTGATGCTAACCTCAAGGAGATCTACTCATTGCACCTTATTGATCTCACATTTTCTACTGACATGCAGTGAAGTGATTATATTGAATCCTGTGCTAGGTCTACTGCTAAGATGGTTAGTTTACGACGTCATGTCAAATAATTTCTCTTGCCAGAATCCATCTCACACATAAATCTACAATTTGTCCGTGCAGTTAATATTGCTGCCATATCTGGTCTGGTACTCCAGCCATACATCTCTAAATTCTCAACAAAATCCAAAGAAGGGTCTGTAATGTTATGCATCCTGACTTGGTATCGCAACATTTCCTACTGTCAGGATGTGGTTTTCCTATATCTTTTCATGGCATTTGTTCTAATGAGCCTTCCTCTTTGGTATCTCAACTGTATGAATCAACAACTAGGTCCCATCATTTTACTGCTGACTTAGCAAGATGTAATAATTTCTTTTCTCCCACTTTTCATCTCTGGAACTATCTTCTGGATTCTTGCTTCCCTACCACCCAAAAATCTTCAGAAATTTAAATCTAATGTCAATTGCTGTCTTCTGTCTTCCTGAATCCTCTTATGTTATTGCCTTGTTTCTTCACTAAAGTTTTCTCATTCTCTTCCAATCCCAGTAACTCCTTGCATCTTAGAGACATTATCACCTTGTTTGGGGTGAAATGATTAAAAAAAGAAAATAATAATAATGTTTTTTGCTGATATTTCTACAATTAATTTTCTTGCTTTTTTATTTATTTTTGCTTTTAAGCATATGGATGGAGTAATCAGAAAACTTATAGTCAATGCCATCATACTCCTCTTGATTGTTATACTTCAACAGTTGTATCATTTAGCTTTCATTGTCATATTTGGTAATCATCTCAAAATTTTGCACCAAGACCTTTGTGCAATTATATATTAACTGATATGAAATATCTTCTTGACAGGGAAAGTAAATTGAGAGTAGTGGACTGAATAAAGGGTTCAGTTCAAAACTCCAAGTAGCTTACCAACTATGATGATAGACACCTGAATAAAATTAGATGACACAATAGCTGAAATGTTGTCAGCAAGATGAGCTTGCTGGCCTGAATAGCAAAACATTCTATAATAATGATAATTCCTCATCTAAAAATTCCAACATAAATTTTGAGAAAAGATTTATTTGACAGAACAAAATGGAGTATCAGAACGATACCTTGTTTACCATTTTTGCCATTAAGGATGAGAGTAAAAGGTGTTATTTAAACAGTAAATTATGAAAAGACAATTTCCTGTGTATAAAGATAGGAAGAGAAAAATAACAACAACAAACAAAAGCAAAAGTAAAGGTAAAACAATAGAGTAAAAAGCCACAAGGAAAGCTTAGTGGGCACAGACCTTGATTAACGATGTTTTTTTTCAGCAGCAAGTAATTCTTATGCCATAACAACCCTCTAAAATATTAAACACTTCTAAGCTTCTTCATTGAATAAAAACAAAGTAGTTGAGCAAGGAAGAGGCATGTATAAGATAGCAGAAACAAATAACAGGGTAAACTGTGAAAAAGATAAAAGAGGAAGAATGAGAAAAAAAACTGTAGCTGAAGATAAACCAATTGGCAAGTAGCAGAAAACCAATCTAGCTCATTAGATATCAAGTGAATTCTACATGATAATGCTAACAGTAAAGTATCTCAGGCACAAGAGATTTCTTAATGAATTTACAATGCTACAGTAACTAATAATTGTAGCAAATTTATTAATGGAAAAATCATAATCTAATCATAATTCTATTTAATCATTTCTGTTAAAAATAAACAACAAAAAACACAGAACTCAAGAGTAGTTTAAATAAAAATTGTTTCTACTCAAAACAGTTGTTGCTGTTGGAAATTTTAAAAGAAAAAAGATCAAAATATAAATTTAAGAGAGAAAACAGAAAAAGCTATTGGTTTTGAATAAAATATTGACTGTAAAATAATATATGTAGGCTTGCTAAAATGTCAAGAATGAACATCTTTTCAGTCTTCAGGAATAATTCATGAAACATTATAAGATCAGTTGCAAAATTTAAAACGGATTACACATTTATATGAAAAATCTTTTTATTAAAAATATTTTACTACTGTAATAGTATTTGGCACATTATACATAATCTCAGAGTTTGAAAAAAAAACCTTTTGTAATGTAAAATAATATGAAGAAATTTTCTAAGAATTAAACTTCAAATAGTTTTGCTAAAAAAAAAAAGAAAACATTTAAAATATGACCTCAAACTGAGATATCATTGAAGATAGTTTCTCACATAAATGCATTCTACAAAGTTGCATTGTCCTTCAAAGAAAATGTAAAAGTGCCTTAGTTTTACAATGAAATTCAAAGCAAAGCTGAAGATGTACTCTGTTTGTTTTTTTTATTTTTTCACTAGAAAAACCTTTATAAAAATGCCATATGCCACTTCTTACATTTTCAATTGGTTCCTTTATAATTTTTCTGTCAAATTTGTTATTAGATTATGAGCAGTAGAAAATTTTACATAATTTTAATGTGGTTGTCAGTTGATCTTAATTATGCATTCTTTTTAATTTGTTCAAGGACAACATCAGCATTTGGGAAGATGAAGGTCGTATGAATAATAAACCAACTGAGCAGTAACAACTTTAAAGGCCAAAATAAATATGGCAGAAGATAATGCATATTACTTGGTAAGTTGACAAAACCAATTCTGGTGAGATAAAAGAAACAAAAAATAGTGAATGAGCAAATAGTGTGAAACAAAATGGAAGTGAATAGTGATTACCTGGCATTGACTGACCTGTAACCGATGCTGATGTGGTAAGTAGCCTTCGACGGATGCGTAAAGAGACACGTCCATTGATGGCTGCATTTCCCATCAATTGCACTACTTTATGGTGAGAAGCATTTAGCACACAATGACTATCCACATACATAATCTCATCACCAGTACGCAAACGTCCATCAATATCAGCAGATCCACCAGGTACAATATGACCAACTGAAACCTGTAATAAAAACAAAACTTGCCATTAGTGAAATATTGAAAGAATTGATTTGGTCAATTAATGCATTGTATTGTTTGATAGGATGTTTTGTTTGCTTTCACAAAGAGGGTATTCAAAGTTGGCTCCATCTTTGTATCCAACACACACAGACACTTATATGTGTTTATATATAAAAATATTTCAAACTGGAATTATTTAAAAAAAAAAAATTCAATTAAAAATTGTTTTTAAAAAAGACCAATTGATTTATTATTTTTCCTCAAAATGACATAGTTCATTTGAATTTAATGAAATGTGAACAGGTTATGATAGATATTTTCAGATAATTGAAAATTTAATTATAAAGATGAGAAAACTGGAAATGTTAGTTGATATTAACAATGTATATAAATAAGTACAAACATTTATAAGAATGGAAGAACAAATAGAAAAAATCATTTAATATAATCACTTTTTATTAAACTGCATATAAAATTCAGCATTTAAATTAATCCTTCCATAAAAGAAAATTAAAATTCTATTTTATCCAATCAAAATGATAAAATACAAGTCTTCTTTAATGTTATCCAATCAAGAAACAGATTTCTTGGTGAATTTTGTGTCAAATCAAAGCAAATCACAAATGTTAACTGGCTCAAAAGAGTGTAATTTTTTAAACCCAAAGAAACTATGCAATATAAAATTTCTAAATTGGCAAAAATGATTGTCATATTAATTATAAAACAGCTACATCAAACAGAAATTTTGTTGTTGCAAATCTCAATTTGCTCTCATTAAGTGCCATTCATTTAAAATATTACATCAGTGCATTTGCAAAATAATTCATGGCAGAGTATCTTAGTTTATTCTGCAAATATTGTTTTCAGTGTATAAATTTTTATGTATTTCTTTTTGCCCAGACTTGCATTTTCATTTACATTTTTATATAATCGAAAATGCATTTCCTTTTTATTGCCAAAAATTAAAGAATCTATTTGTTTTTTCTTTTCATCTTAGAAAGCACAGCTGCTTTTTATGATGCTTCAGTTTTATTGAGAATTGATCTTTCTCTTGAAAGATATAAATTTACTTTCCACAAATTATGCAAAGATTTGTCACATTTACTGTCATTGCAACAAAGAGGATCTGAGCAAATCAAAATTTGTAAATCTCTAAACATACAAAGCAAAATATGAAAAGGGTTCTTAAAAGGCTATAAAAATTAAAGTTATATCCAATTTAAGCAGTACAAAATATAAAAATCAGTTTTATATTTGGTTATGCAGCTTTTAGATTACAGAACAACAAGAATAGTAAAAAAAAAAATTCAAAATTTGGTTGTACAATAAAGGAAATAAATTTTATGTAGAAGACATTCTACAAATTCTTTGGACAGCTATTCTCATCCTTGTTGAGCGTTTTTATCAGTATGTTCCAGCAGATGTATTCTCTGGCCTTCCTCATTTTTATTAATTCATCTGGTAGGGTTTGTTTTGTTTTTGTTTTTTCTCTGATGTATATTTTTAGATTTGAGTGTTAAAACCTATGGAATACTCAGAATTTTCAATTATTTATCAAATCAGTATAGAACTTTAATATCATGTCTATAGTTCAAAAGTTATACCAAAAAATTTACTAAGAGGAAACAATTAATTTGTATATATTCATAACATATAAACTATCACAGAGTCTGTGTGTATCCATAACATATACTATTTTAAGTTAAAAAGTACTTGATCTTTTTTTGTATTCATAAATTTAATTTTGTTGGAAAATAGAATGAATTATATTTACAGCTGTAAAACATCATATTTCTTTTGTAAGTATATTGAAAGATGACACTTTATGTAGGTAAAACAAGAAAACTGATTAAAAGCATGTATTTTATTTAGATTCACATTTTTAATAAGATACTTTTTAATGAAGTAATCAAATGGATCTGAAAAATTTTATTTATTTACAATTTTTTTATACTTGAGATTTGCATTATTTTTTAACAGTAAAAACCATACCTACTTACAATGGACTATCTTTATAACAAGATTAGAATTTTATTGAAAGATATATCAAAGTAAAAATCATAGTTCATAATGTCAAATATTTTTAAAATACTAGAAGCAACTTAATTACAAAGTAATTTCAATGTTTGAAAATTTTATTTTAATGCAAAACTTTATCTCATTGTTGTTAGTAGTAGAATTAGTGATACATATATAACCAACACTAATCTTACATAATGGCATCACCTGATATGGTTATTAGCTGAATGTTGATCTGAAATTTTCACTGTATAACGTTCAATTTGATTGATAGAAAAGTGTTAAGTACATTGTTTATAATGTCATAAAAAGTCACAGATAGTAAAGAAAAGAAATCTATGGAAAGCTATGATTGCTTTTGTCCTGAAGGGGTGTGTAAAGATTAAATAAATAAAAAATGATGGCTATTATAGTTGCCTTATTCCTTTTCTGGAGCAATTACCTAAATTTAATCTCAAAGTAAATCTGCTGCTTGAATTTGCTTTAGATTATCAAATAGAAATCAATTCAATTGTTTATTGCCCAAATGACAGATAAAAACAGGAATTTTTCAGAAATTAATCTTGAATAACAAACAAATGTCTAGTCTATTTGATGTTATATAAAAAATCTACATTTTAAGTTTTCAATATACATTGCTATATAAAAGACAATGAAAAACATTTTAAAGCATACATATTTTTCATTATATTCAAATATTGCATAATAATGCATTGTGGCAACAAGATCATTAAAACCTGTCTATGTATCAAGCATAATTTTACTGTACAAGAAAAAAGTGATAATGTTTAACTGATTTTTATCTATTTTCTATACTTATACTAGAAATGTACATTTGTTTATATTCCAAACAATGAAATACTGTTTCCAAGGTCTTAAAATTAAAGTCATTAATTTATAAATTGTAGATTAAAAGTAACTAAAGGAAATAATGAAAGAAACCATTTCAGCAAAAATAATTGAATACATTTTCAAAACTTCAATTAAAATAAAAGGACAAAGTGAAATAAATATTATGTAAACATGGATCCTGTAATCTAGGTAGATCCACTCATTCTCAATACCTAAGTTTCAAATTAAATTTTTAAAAGTAAAAAAGTTTTCTTGAAGCTTAATTGATTGAGTTTACTATTTCCAGTAGGCAAAATACTTTGGTGGATTTAAAACAGAAATTATATCAACTGGAATTTAAATTTTCAGATTGTAAAATAAATTTCAATTTTTCAGTGATTAACACATTTGTAATCAAAAGTTAATTCTCAATTTTAAACATTTTGCAAAAATAAAATATACATCTATGACATGTTATTTTTGAAAAATTAGCAAATTTAATCTTAAATTAATCTGTTTATAGTATGAAATTTAGAATAAAAGTGTTTCTTAATCACAGAGGGCTTATTTTTCTGATCTGCAAACTGATTGATGACAGCTGTTATCATTCAATTAACATGTCTGGCAAAGTATGGCAGAACAGAATGGACATAAATTTATGAAACCTAAGTGAATGTTTCATTTCTGGGTTTTAACTACCTGGTAATTTTAAAAAAATTATTATATATATTATAAAAATTATATGCTTTCTGAAAAACAAAAACAAAAATTAAATATAAAACTTTTAAGTTAATTTTAAAATTTAATAACAAAGAAAATTATATAACATGACAGAGGTAACTCTAAAATTTATGAAATGTTATGATATTTATTAATCTATATTTTTAATATCTATTTTTATTAATAATAATTGTTATCATGATGTTTATAACATCATCAGGTAAAGTTATTTAATAATTTTTTTATAGTAAATATACTTTTATAATTTTATTATCAATTACATAATTGTTTTCACTATGATTTAATTATAATCCAATACCCTAAACAATAAAGTTTAAAAAAACAAGAAACAAAAAAAGAATGAAAGATTTTTTTCAATATTTTTAAGCCTTTGATATCACAAATTAGTGGAGGTACTTACATTTACAATTAATTTAGAAAATGAAGAAACTAGGAATTAAAAAAATAAAACTTACTTTAGTTTAAATTTTGAAAGTATGATTTGAGAAGCCTGTTGAGTGTTGAAGCATACAAACAAAACAGAAACAAAATGAAAAAATTGTACCTTGCTAAAAGTTTATATAAGGGCTTTCTTTTTTTTTCTGTAAGAGGAACAACCCTTGAAACACGTAACCTTTTAATGATATTGCACTTATCAGTCAGTCAGTTAAGTGCCATACGTGATACATGCTTGGGCGATCATGTCTCGAAAGAGACATGACTGACTGGGCAGAAGATTATCCCATAGTAGCTAGCCATTGCTTTCTGCAGTAGACTGGTTGCCAACCAAGGCTATAGAACCCAATCTGTCCTGTTATTTGACCCATAGCTGGAGGGAAGAGACGGATTAATACCTTTCCCAAGGGTATTTGTGTGTATATGATTGCAACGAATTCAACTGGAATTCGAACTCAGTTCTCCAACTTCTCATTCAGAGTGGATATCCACTGGACCACAACACACATCCCTCTTGCACTTATGGCATACCATAAAAAAGTAAACTCAGATTAATGAGGGATATGTAAAAAAAAAGAAAAAAAGAAAATACTTTTACCAAGATTTTATAAAAATAATGATTTCAACAATGATTTCAGTCATTTGTGAATAAGTCCTAAAAATTTCATCAAAATCTACTATTTGCAAGAATTTCCAAATTAATGTATTTTTTACTGGAAAAACAGCACTAAAATATCCATAGAAATCTTTGGTGATGAAAAAAAAAAAATTAACCAAAATACCAAACATGTTAGAAAGGATACAAAAATTTCAAAAAATAACTAAAAAATACTTTGGTCTTTCTTCTTAATAATAACAAACATTTTGACAATAAAACATTGTTTTTATTAAGTTTGGAGCCTTTTAACATCATGCTATACTGCTTTTTCAGTGAATTAATGGAGGTACCTACTGTAATCCATTAGGGTCATAGGCACAACACATGTACTGCAGCAGTAGATGTGTCTAGGGAAAGAGCTTGGAGCTCATCCCTGTCTAGTCTAGTTTTGAATTCAGAATATTTCTTTTAATAGACTGGCTGACACCCAATGCAAGAAATACCAATCTGTTCTGTTATTTAACTCATAGCTAGAGAGAGAAAAAAATCAATTCCTACCTTTTTTCAAGGCATGAAGTAAACCAAACAAAGTCAAATTTCAAACTCAGCCATCCATTTTCTGGGTTGATAATCATAATAACCCATGCAAATATTACAAGCAAAGTATAACGATAAAAAAAATTTACCTGTGAGCCTTCTTCAGTGCCACCAATGATTCTAAAGCCAAAGCCACTTTCCTGTCTCCTTAAGATGACAGACATTTCCATATGACGGAGTCCTTCATCATAATCGGGAAACCTATTTGGACTACGTGGAGACTGGCTACCAGGAAGATGATGAAATGAGTTAGAGGAAGGAGGTGGATAACGTTTAGGTATTCGAGTGAGATTACTAGGAGCTGGCTCCTCATTTTCAAAAGAAGTACTTTGTCGTGAAGGGCGTCCAGCGCCTATTCCTGGTGACCCCTGAACTCCTGGGAGGTTGGGGCTGTAGTTATTATTTGGGTAGCTCCGATCAAAAGAAGAATAGGCTGGATTGTCAAGTGATGTTTCTCTTCTCAAAGTATGACCATGGTCAAGACTACTGTAAGCCCAGGCTTTGTGGGCAAACGCTTGTCTATGACCATTCATACCCCAGCTGATATTTGATGTTTGATAGCGAGATGACAATCCAAAATCAGAAATGCCAGTATGGTTATGAGTGCTAGTTGGCAATGGTGTTTTACTACGCATTTCTTGAGCTGTTGGGGTTTTTGGCCGACTTGGTTCATGCCGAGATTCACCAGAAAGTGACCTATTCATTAATTCAGGTCCTGGTGTTCTACTCCGGAACTGCCCAGGCCGAATTCCTTCACGATTACTATAATCATAACGCTGAGAACGTTCATATTCTTGTTGGAAGTTATGCATAGTGTTCTGTCTTTGTGCAGCTAAGTCTGTTCTAAATCTGTTATCTGCTCGAGATACAGTATAGTCATGTCGGAAATGATCTGTGCGTGGCCCAGGAGGGGGTCGAGTGCTGTACTCATAACTGGGAAAGTAATCCCGCTCAAATGACCTCTGTTCATTGTAACTCCAGTGATCATCACTAGATGGCAAGTAATCCTTTCGAAATTGCTTGGTAAAATTGCTACTGAAAGGAGGGCGGCCAATTGTAGCAGTTCGATGACGACTATCAATTTTAAGTCCGGCTGTTCGTGTCGGGGTTTTGGGCCGATGTTCAGCGATGAATTTTGAACGTTGGTCACTCGAGGTAGCAGTTTTCCGTAAAGTTGGATCTCCCAAAGGACTTTTGGCTCGGACATCAGATTCATCATCTTCATCTTCTCGGTCTGAAATATAATAAAAGCAGGAACAATAATTACAGCGTCGCATTTTCTTCACTTTGCAATGATTATCTTCCAACAATTATATAAATTCAGAAGAATCTTTTCCTTCAAAATAGTTGAAATAGAACAATCAAAATTCATTCATTTTTCTTCCGTTAGCAGCTTGTAAAATGTGTACTATTTAAATATTTTTGACTGTTTTTAAATCAAAAGAGATGTTAAAAATAAGGTTCATCCGCTTGTAAAGATAACGATGTTGAGAGAGAGAGAATAGAATATGCAGGATTTAGCATTAAATCGCAGAGATAATATTGTCATCGTGAAAGTCCTTGTAAATGTTGACTAACAAGGTTTCTTCAAAAGAAGAGACATGTGAATTAAATCCTTACACCAAAAAAAGGCCTTTAAGGTGCTTTAAAGATGCATTAAAGAATAGAGGTTTTTTTTAAATCAGCTAGAGTTTAAAAATTAAAATAAAGGGATTTTAGCCTGCAATATGAGAAAAGCAAATATTTCCAACATAAAAACAAGAGAAAAGCAAAGGTCCCAGCTTTATCTCAAGTCTTGACAGACTAGCAACTGCATGCATACTGATTCTACTAGCTTTTGGTTGTGCTGCATTCAAGAATTGGTTGGATGAAAGCAAGAATGCTAGACCCTCCACTCCTACTTACCATTCTTAAGAAGGTGCTTTTCAAGCTAATATTGCTAGGATTGATGATGGTACTTTTGTGTGCCTTGTGGAGTCTATAAGTATCTGCTTGACTACAAGACTACTAACAACCACCCCAACAGCTGCTGCTGCTGCTTATAGATATACCACAATGTATGGTAACTAAATATAAGTAGTAAAAACTTCCAGCAACAACACTAGGGTCATTTTGCCTTTGCCTAATTTTACCTCCCATTTATCCTGATAATACAAATGACTATTCAGGGCAGTTTCTCCCCCCCCACACACACACACAAAAAAAAAGGGAATGATGATGAAAGTAACTAGTATGTCAGTTAATTATTTTCCAACAGCTTCATGCACAACTGACAACTTTTCAGTTGATGGACTAGTAATTTGATGAGATTTTGAGAATAAATCTCTAATTAAAATAACTGAATGAATCATAATTTAGACAATAAAAAAAGAATCAAGTACAGAAGAATTTCATGCTTGATTTGAATACAACTTGTAGATAAAAAAAACAAAAGAAATATTTTTTAAGTAATTTCTGTGCAGCAAAATATTTCTGTTAGGCGTTAGATGGAAAACAATAACTTAATATATAATAGTCTACAAAAATTACAAAAAACAATACAAGTAAAGAATAAAAATATAAATGTTACAAACTTTTAATGTTTTCATAGGTTAAATTCTTTAAAAGAAAATTATCACCAATGTTATTTTAACAATAAAAAAGTTTGAAAAATGTAACAGACAAATGAAAGTTGTTCCAACTAATATTGTTAAAAACATTGATTTTAAAAATGAATTTCATATTTTCTTATAACTTTCAAAGCAATTCTAATAGGTAGAGTTAAAGTCAGAAAATTAAGAGTGGTAAAGTTGGAAAATAAAGAGAAAAAAGGGATAAAATCAGAAAAAGCTGTATAAGTTTCTGGTACAAGTGAAAGGCCAAACAAGTGTTAATTTTACTTTATCAAATCCAGAAAGATTAAACATCCATTTAAGTGAATTTATTACTTCATAAAATTTTACATTAAAACTTAATAAAAATAAACCGTTTTCTTTAAACATTTGTAAATCTTAAAAATCATGGTTGAAAATGGCCCTCTGTATAAAACCCACAAAGATTCTTCTAGATGACAAATAAGACATCAGGCACAATTTTTAAAAATTCTATATTGAATGTAAATTTATTTTATGTTCAATGTTTACCAGCTGTGCTAAAAGTGGATCTGAACAACAAAAGGTAAAAATAATAAAATTACCTAAAAACTATTGAGTCTGAAAGTTATTTTAACCTTAATGTTGGATATTTTTGCTTGTAAAGAAAGTCATCTTGCCCATATTCTTGTGTCATCACAACATATCAGTAAATCAGAGGAAACATTAGTAAATGAAGAATGTCGCTCCATTAGCTAAAAGACTATAAATACACAACAGACTGATATAATAAACAAAGACAGATACAAGGACATCAAAGCTATATGAAAATGACTCATAACTTGCTGTCAAAATAAGGAATATCTGAGATTGACATGTTTTCAGAAATAAAGAATTTTTGCAAGGCAGTGTATTTCCTTTTTTTCAAATCTTACATAAAAGGTTGTTTGGCTTTGTCCCACTAAAAGAAACAAATATAAAATTAAATGAGATCTTCTCATGATTTGAATATCTGACCTGAAATATGCAAGAAGAAAAAAATACTCATCACATAAGCACCCTGATATTCTTAAAAAAAAATGATGAAATTAAATTCTTGAATCTTTATCAGTAATCTGCTTCACAAATTTTTAAATGTAAACTGTAAAAGCTTTCTCTCACCATGATTAAATAAATAAATTACAGTAAGTGTTCTTACAATTTCTTTTTCAATTAATAGTTAGCAATTTGGAATATCACAATGGATTTTGTAATTACACTAAATTAGTTACATTTTTACTCCAAAAAGACTGAACTGTTAAACTAAGTGAAAATAAAAATTAATTTAACATTTTTATTACATTTTAATAAAACAAGGCATCAATTTAAAGTTTAAAATCTGTCTCTACTTTGAACATTTATTCAAGTAATAACTACTTTCATTATCATAATTAATATAGTAACCACAAAAATGATGGTATTATAATGAAAAAAAATTTTTTTTTAAATCTGTATAATAAACACTTGACTTTTGTTGGATTTGGTCAAATAAAAGATGAAGGAAGTTTGATATTGAAGGAAATCATATAAATAGCTTCTTTTTTTTTTTTAAAAAATAGTGGCAATAAAACTACAGTAAATGCATGTAAATGTTCTTTTAAAAAGTAAATATTCTCATACAAAAATTCAGATAGATTTTTCTCAAAACTCTAATAATCAACAAAACTTAAAAATAAAAAAAATAAAATGAAAAATGAGTGAGTCAACTATATTATCATCAAGTGTGTTGTTGTAATACTCAAATATATACTGGGCTAACTTAAATTTATACAAAAAAAAAAAAAAAAAAAAAAAAAAAAAAAAAAAACTAGAATTAATATTTCTGTCTATAGCTATTATCAGCAACATGGCTCACCCCAAACACTTTTTTTTTTTTTTTGATAAGTGAATTGCCATGACTTCCTGGGAAAAAAAAACAGAGTGGTTAACTGCCTTCCCCATTTTTGAATTCAGAATTGTCTTCTATTAGACTGGCTGCCATCCATGGCTAGAGAACGCAATCTAAGCATCTAGGGAAGAAGAGATGAATTTCTACCTAATGGATTTGCCATTAGTACAAAAATAAATGCTGGAATTGGCTGGAGTTTGAACTCAGCTTACAGAATCTACTTTCTATGTTGATAACCATTGCACTACCTACATATCACATTTATCTTTCTTTATACAACATTTTAATTCTTAAAATATAATTTAGTTCCAGTTATTTTTTATTTTTATAAGAAATTCACCTTTGTTTTAATATTTTAACAAAGTGAATAGAGACATTTAAATCACAATATAAAAATAATAATAATCCTGATATCTCTTATCAATCAGAAAATATTTTCTTATTTATAATTCTACTGAAAAGCTGGATTTTCATTAAAAAAAAAAAAAAAGAAAAATACTTCGAATATATGCTTGTGTTAGTATTTGTATAAATGTCTACTTTTACCAGCTTCTAGTTAATGATATGCACTAGAATAGACATTAAAGCAACACTTATTTCTACCAATAGTTGGAACTATTATAATCTTTTGTTCAGTGAATTCCTCAAATAGATGGCAATATGATAAAAAATCAAACAGAAATGTTCTACTGCAGCCACAAAGTACAGAGCTGTCATCTTCTCTGACATCACAAACTATTTCTATTGTATTTTTCTTGCTTTTTATTACAATGATGAGGTGGTTTTACATTCTACACCTAAAATATCATGGACAAAGCATTGCAATAAAAATAAAATGAAAAACTAATTCAAAAACTAATAATGACAATGTTTCCTACAAGAAATTCAGACAACTTAAGAATGTGATGGATACACCTATCAGTGTATTTCAGTCAGAAGATGGTGATAACACAGCAGGTGAAACCACTTAAAGAACTTCATATTTAGTTGGTCTAACCTAGCAACAATTTTGAATATCAGTTAATTTAAAACAACATAAAATGATTAATGTAAAAAAAAATGTCAAAAGAAAACAATGTTGCTTTATTTTATAACAGAGAAACAAATTATCAACAAATAAAAGTATTTAAATATCCAGAAATTCATTAAGAATTGATAATTAAGCAAAATTAATTGACTGGGGCTAAATATCAAAGTTTCTTTGACAGCTTAACCAGGCTTGGTAAAGGTCTCTGCCTTAGTGGTTATTTTTATTTTTTTAAATTTCTGTTAAATGTAAAGATAGAGGTTAGAATACATTATATTTGGTCAGCAGTTAAAAAAAAAGTGGAAACAAAAAGACAACTAAATGATTACCTTCAAAATACCCCAAGTTCTTGTGTACCCTTGGGGTCCATCAATTTTATCTCAGAATGTCAGGTTATACTTCATTTTTTTTCATTCATAAACTATTTAAAAAGCTGTTTTAGTATATCATACATAAGTAAACTATATTAACACCACTGCTGCTGTAAACATATATATTTATGAAGCTTATATTGCTTGCTGTCAACATTTTCTAGACACTGTGAAATGACAGTTCCTAATGTTTGTGTTATATCCTAACTAGTGCTTAATACTATTTTCAAACCAACATAGACATATGGTAACAAACAATACAACCTGTTTTGTGAAGTATGTTTATTATGCAGTATGTTGGAGAAATATCATTTAGCTAAGAATCAGATTGGAGCCAAAATGGTGACACTAATGATAAATCATTGTCAGCATCTTTATTGTCATTTCTTTCCAGTAAACAATTCTTTCCTACTTTTTCCAAAATGGGCCAGCACAGACAGATAACAACATTATCTATAACAATGCAGTAATGAAAGTTAATTCAAATAAATAATTAAAAGTAAAGCTTATATTTTCAGTTACAAATCTTACATAGTGTGAAACATGTGACCAAATTGTTTATTTATAAGTAAATGCAGATGGTGAAAGCAAGATAATTATAATTTGCAACTAAACAATAGGTAAGTCTTCCATACTCTATACCTTCTATGATCAGTAAATATATGCAAAGCCTACTGAACAAAGACATATGTAAAAGTATTTATCTAAGCTCATAGGAGATTAACCTCTTTTTATACAAACTAGTTTTATTTTTAAATTTTCAAATAAATATTTAAATATTTAATTATTTACACTATTTACATCTCATAGACAAGTATTAAATGTTTAATATAGAAAAAAAAAAGAAAATTTATTTTCCATAAACAATCATTAATGCCAGCAGACAAATCAATATTTACATTTTCTACTTACCAGAGACTTGTTCCTGGCTACTACTGCTAAAAAAGTAGGCACCAGGAATGTTACTGTTCTCAGTCTGATTCTTGGGCCGACTTCCCTCACTGCTTGATTTCACCTGAAAATGGTGATGTTTATTAATGAAATATCAAATAGATGCAACAGTCTGTAAAATAAAACAACATGGAAACCTAAAACATTGCTATATCAGAAAATTAACAGAAACATGTCTGGTGAAACAATTGCCTATAAACCAGTGATTAAAAGCTAACACGAATATAGAGGAGTTTTAAACCAGAAACCACGTCCTAAACAGGGAACAAGGGATGAGCCTCTTAACCTGTTCAATAGACGTGGGTGGAGTGTGAACCGGGCGAATGTTCAGTCTATCTACTCCAATTAAAAAAAAAATAAAATAAACAAAAAAGAAAGTGAAAAGATTGGAAAAGAGAAAGCCGGAAACCACATCCTAAACAGGGAACAAGAGATGAGCCTCTACACCTGTTCAATAGACGTGGGTGGAGTGTGAACCAGGCGATAGTTCTGTTGTTGATTCTCAGTTCCCGCTTAGTTGTCTTTTCTTTTTTCTTTTTATTGTGCAGGTG
>JBBBDQ010000680.1:1902500-2152500 GCA_037127315.1 Ascarosepion bandense | reverse complement strand
GCTGAAATACACTATTCTTTTCAGGCTACAGTAAATCCACGAATGTGTACAAATGATCATGAAGCAGTGCGGCATAGCTGTCCCAGACATTAATGTGATTAGGTGGGCCAGCAGACCCAAGGTCCAACTCATATCATGTGAATACACCTATGACATTAGGGTGCCATCACCAGTCTACACTCTGCCTTGTTCACAACTGAGTGCCATGGCTTCACACCTGAAAACTACCTTCAACCTGAAACTGAAGCCATGATTTCTCAGAACACAGCATATATTGCCAGTCATCCAGGATTCAACTAGGAATGTTATAGCCCCAGGTGAAGTGCTGTGACCAGTGTTGTGGTGTTAACAGAGGCATTCTGTTTGATCTTCTTCTCACATATCCAGTAGAAGCCAAAGAGTGCTAAAGTGATGTACTGGCTATGTATCTTGTACTTCCTACATTCAATGTGGATATGATTTGAGCCAATATTACTTGTTTGTCACTTGGCAAATGATTATAGCAAGGTGTTAATCTTGTTACACTCATTTAAGACCTGTGGTTGTACATTGCACTGTCTGCAGAGAGCAGCAAAGCTTTTCATCAAGTATTCCTATTACCCATGTGACATCATAGATCAAGAGATGTCAGGTGTCCTCAATATTTCAGAAAAGAAATGTCCCCTCGGCCTCAAACCTACTATCAATCCCTGTTTAAATTTGATAATCCATGTTGCCTTGCCATCAGTAGCCTAGCCAATGTTTACAATGACTCAAGATGTTAAATTACACTTGATATCAGCTTGGTCATTTCTATAAAGTATGGTGGTGCCACCTACCATTACCTTTACATACTGCTAACCTTTGACTTTTGGCACATCAATGTTTATAATGAAAAATACAGCAATTAACTGGGAGAAAAACTTATTTTAAAAGACTGTTATTTTGGATGGTAAGTGACATAACAAGAATGAAAGAAAGCATTTATCATATGAGTATTTCAAATTAACATAGTAACTCAATATAGTCTGGAAGAAAAATTATTTGAAAGCAGAATTTACTCTTTTATAGATGAAAATGTTATCATAAACATCACTGATTTCATTGATAGAACTTGATTTCTTTCAATGTTTATCCTGTGTTATAACCACTGCTCTTAAATGCATCCACAGGAAATAGCCATGTTTTGATTTCAACACATTTCTATTTTTTATTAAGTAATCCTCAAAATAAATAAATGTGGCAGTTACTTTATTGCACAAACATTAAAAAAGAAATAGGCTTTATTATTTTGTAAAATCTTATCAACTCTTTAGTTTATCACAACTTGCAGGTGAATACAAAGTAAACTTTGTCAATGTACATAAAACCAAGCAAAAAATCAGTTCTCTTTGCTTTTTATATAAATTCATGAAAGACTTAACTGTCAAGATGAACCACACACTTACTTTCTGACCTTCAGAATACAAACATCATCTTTGTAACTGTAAGCCCATAAGTATTTTTTTCAAGAATTTAGGTCATTCTAAAACTAAGTGACTATGGTTAAATTTTAATAGAAAAAATATTTTAACTAGTACCATCATACAGATGCAAAAGTTGTTAGTGAGTTATTAATATCAATAAGTATTGTACATATAAATTATACTGTAAAGATTTCTTTATAATAAAAAATTATCTGGCTTTTTTCAAAAGATAATTTTTTCATGAGCAAAAACACTCAAACTTTATAAGAAAAAGTTACTTTGTTTATGTCTAAGATAAAGGATAAAATAAATTGTCATAAACAATTCAAGTTATTTTTTAATCAATAATTACTGTCTTGCATGAAAATAATTTTTATTCTTCTAAATATTGTTTCTTAAAATCAATATTTTCAAGCAGATATTTAAAAATAATGAGATTTTTTAAAAAGAAAAAATAAATAAAAATAACTTACCAATTTTGCTTGTCTTCTCGATTTTCCAGGGGAAGAAATACCTAATAAAATCAAAATATACAAATAATCACAAACTGAATTCATAAGAGATATCAAGAAATTATTAGCTCTAAACATAGAAATTAAGTGTATTTTTTAAGTCTCTTCAAATTATCCATATTTTACCAATTCAGACTTCAATATTCATAAAAAAATGTATTCTAAAATAAAGTTCCTAATAAATCCTCATATTAAGTTTTTAAACGTTAAAAAAACAATTACAATCTTCTCAGTTTTTCATAAAATTAATTTAACATTGCTTCATTTTAAGATGCTATGTCCTTAGTGGACAATAAGTTTGTGAAAAATATATAGATATGTACAACAAAAATATGAAAAAGTTCAATTTACATACATTATTATCAAGTGTTTGACATAAATGACATTTTATTATAAATTTTTTTTATATCTTGCATGACTTGACAAAGCATTTTAATTGTATAAATAGGAAATTCCATATGACATGTATACACAGTTTCTGAATAATCAATATGGAAAAGAAATTTTTCTTATAATAATCCAGCTTTTAGTTTTTAGAATTTGTAAAAAAATTTGTTATTTGAATATTAATAGTTTTAAATTTTCCTGTTGAAAAACCTTATATATAAATACTTTTGATTCAAACTAGAATTCCAGATAAATACATCATATAAACATAAGTTTTTTAAATTTCTTAAAAAATATTTAACAAAACTGAAAAAGAAAAAAAAAATTCAAATAATTTTGACAAGATCCTTAAAATTTGAACTTTTTTTGCTAAAAATTAGTTCAATGCAGAAACAGTAACTGAAGTACATTTTAAATATGTAAATAAAATATGAAAGTTAAAAGAAAATATGTGCAGACAATATGCACCTGAACTCTTACTTACTGCGCCTGAAAACTCTTCCCAGAGTTCGAGTAAAATCTACAAAACCTGTACCAACATCTGCAGCAAAGTTACTGAGTGTGCGCTGATAGAGAATTAAGTTTTCCATTCAGAATCAATTCATTTGAAAATATTCACTTATAAATTAGACAAATTCAGTGTAAACTTAACCAAAAGAGAGTAATTTTGAATGACAAACTTTTAGTACTCAGTCATATCAAGATTAAGATAAATTGTTAATGATAATAAAACGTTTCTGCTGTCAAAAGATCTGCTGCTAGTAAAACTTCAGTTTTACATTTTGTCTTTTACTCAGGTTACCAAAATGAAGGCTACACAAGGTAAACTGGACAGCCAGGAAGACATCAGCAGACACACTTTACTGATGCACACAGAGGCCAACTGCAAACTAACTTGCATTGATCAAATCATCTTGGGAATGAGTGGCCCATGGGTTGGATTGAACTAAAATAAACAGTAGCAGACAGTGGCAATTGTGGAACTCTGAAAGCGTGTGCGCATGTGTGTGTGTGTGTGGAGGGGCACTTTGGGGCTGAGATTTTTCTGAGGGGGAGGAGAGGCTAAAATCAAGTAGCGTCTTCATTTTCATACTACACCACTATCGTATACACAACGTATCTATATATGAAGTTGGAAGATATTATTTCTAATTAACGTCTTCCTTCAGACTAGAAAATATGACTATTAAGTCTTTTCCCCTCCCTAACATTATGTCTGTTTTTATCTATCTGGTTGTTTTATTTTGTTTTTCTTTCAAAATGTTCTCTGTATGTGTCCTTAAAAAGTTAAATGAAAAAAAAAACCAGGAGGGAAAAGTGCTGAAGTTCAAATCTGATCAAAATCAGAGACTGATCAGTTTCATAAACTTTTTAAGCTTATAAAAGGGGGAGGCACAACCAAGGGGCCAGCCAAAGGAAGGGATTTCTGGCCCCCCTGTAGAATTGCCACTGGTGGTAGGCAGTTTATAGAGGCTATTTATGAACAAAACTAGTATTGTTTAGTTTTTTCATTTTTTCTTTAAATTTGGCTGTAAGATAAAGATACAAAATCCTTGAAAAAAAGCACAGCATAAGGAATGCTTGTCTAAAATGTTATAGTAGCAGAAAGAAAGTTGAATACATACTTACATGTATCCTATAGGATATTAGAAATAAAGATCTGTAAACTATTACTATACAAGTTCTTTATCTTAGAAAAGGTACTGCATAAAATATCAATTAGTATCAATAATTCAATAAAATTACTTAAAATTTAATGGGATAATCAGTTTTATTTATATATCCAGTCTATTAAAAACCTTTAAAGCAGTAGAACATTACATGCACTAAAAAATTCAAAAGTAAAAAAAAATGTGAGAGAGAGTGAAGAGTTGTTTTATGACTAGCATATGTACTTTCTATAAGAAAGTCAACAATATTTACTTCATATATTTAACTAAAGTCAAAATATTTTGCTACACTTGAGAAATTTATTTTTATTGACAGTTTTAACATTCAAGACAGATATTTATTCGTGGAATGAATTGAATTAAAATGCTGTAAAAATACATAAAATAAATATTTTCATTAAATTCTGAGATACACAATAAAAAATAACTGATTTTGAATATAAATTTTAATTCATCTATAAGCTAGTTCAGATATTATCCATAGATAATGCCCCTCTTTTTAAGACCAGAGTTGAAATACATCAGCAACTTTTAATATTTATAAGGAGGTATTTAGAAATACTTGATGTTTTGAATTATAAATGGTTTAAACACAAATGGAATTTTGATAAGCAAAGTACCCTTTTTTAGTATATTAAATCAGAGCTCTATTTAACAGACAGCTTTTAGAATGATTACTGGATTAAATGTAGACTAAAATAGGAATTTGAATATGCTTCCTTATAGCATTGATGTATATTCTGATTAAAATTATGTCAAGAAATAAGAAATAGAAATTATTCAGGTTTAGTTTGGTAATTTAATATGAATTTAAAAAAAAAGAATTTTTATGATACTGCTGGTCCAAAAAAGAAAAAAAAAGGCAAAAACATATGAAAATGGTTTCACTGAGTAAAAATAAAATACAAGATAGCAAAACAAAAATGGTAAAAGTTGCTTTAGTTTATGACTACAATGGCTTAATGCTACATGCAAAAGATATTTTGATTAAAAGTAGCAAAAGAAAATGAGAAAGAAGAGACAAAGAAAAGGTAAAAATAGTATGATGAGAAACATATGCAATAGCATATAACATGGATGGGTAATGTCAGATAAAGTTCCTTCTGTAAGACATCAGCATAGTTTGTTTTGACTTAGAGAAACATGAATTACACGAAGCTAAATTATCAGTTTATGTTTAGCAGTTTCAGTTTTTTCTGTACATAACAAATAAGGAGTCAAAGGATTTAGACAGGAGTCTTCAGAAATATCAATTTAGATGAAGATAGTATCTTACAAGATACTAACATTTCTGATGAAAGCCACTTAAAACTTATGAGCTTATTCTATAAATATGCATTAAAAATGAATCAACATTCACAACTTGTCATGAGAAACACTAGAATATGGTTTCAAAAAAGTTCCTGAAAAATTGTAAAATGCATTGAGGTTTTGGATAAGTTGGCAAGAAATGCACAGTGTCATGTGTTTTATTCAATTATCAAAAATCAAATAATTGAGGTGCCAACATTTGCAGTTTCATTATTGCCTTTTCTGGCTCTAAAGAACAGTACCATTTTGAGAGTACACTCTCTTGTTAATGGAGTCAATTTCAATTAATCATTCTTCACTCTTTTAATGGTAGATATTTTTTGTGAAAGATTCCCTTTTATCAAGATATACTAATATCTCACCAAATAACAACATATTATTAGCATCAGTATTATTATCTTCCTACAACATGTGAAGAAGATAAAGTGTTTGATAATATACATATAGTGTAAAAGATCTTACAAGATTTCTGAATTTCACTCTAGATTCAAATGTAGAAATGATAAAAATAATTCTGAAATTATACATAGTGTGATTGAGCTAAAAGACATATCTGCAACAATCAGCTACTGAGACAGATTTTTGACTGACTACAGTCTCTCAAAAATTTTCAGCACCTCTCATAATAATGTTAATAAAATTCTAATTGATGATTAAGTTTATGATTGTTAAAGTTCACAAAAATCTAAAAAAGTACTTAAAATACTATGCATGAAGACATCAAGAATATATCAGAAATGTTAGAGACAATAAAAATATAAAACTTCTTAAATAAAAAATATCAGAAAAATCATTTTTAACAAATTTGTAAATTAAAAATCTATATAAGGATGCAGCTAGTAAATTGCTTTTGCAATAAATAATCACATTAATAAAATCATAATTTCATGAAAGTAGAAACAATTTAGCACTTCTTTATTTTCCTTAATCATGCATTAAATATAGAAAGAAAGAAAAGTAACTGAACTTTTATAAACAGTGAAAAGTTAAAGTTGTATAATTTTTTTTGTTTTCAAACATCACATGAATAAAATTTTGATTTAGAACACAATAGAGAAATAAGTTTAACTGAAAGTTATATTGATCAAATAATTATTTTGATATTTTTAATAATTTGATTTGTCGCTTTTTTCATTCTAATCAGTCAACACAATAATCTATCAGAGTGCCAAGACAATAAGTCCAGAATTTGAGAGAACATAACAATGCTATTATAATTCAGGAGAAAGTAAATCTAAATATGAAAGAGACATTGTTTCTTTATTCATTATTTAACGTTATTTGGGAGGAAGAACAAAAAGCCAAAAACAACTTGCATCTTAGCATTTATAAACATGTACTTCTAAAACAAAAAAAAATTCCAAGATCCTTTTCATTTTTAATATCAGGGCAGTTGTATATATCCTTTACTATACTTTTAGTTTTCCTGCATTTTTTGAAAATAAGCATCAATCTATAGAGGAATTAGAATTTGTATTTATTTATAAGGGATTATTAGCAGAACAAACAATAGTAACCTTACTCCCCCCCCCTATATCAATAATGAAGATAAAAGATAAAGTGAAAGAGCAAAGAAACCTGGAATTTGTTCTTTTCAAAAGAAACAGAAATAATGAAATTGGAAGTGAAATTATCAGTTTTGGTGTCGTGGCTAATGAAGTTATTATATTCAGACTGCATCAGTTACTCTACTATTGAGACCATGTATCAGATTGTTTGATGCAATGAGTTTGATCCACACTTAGTGCCAACCATTAAATGGAGTAAATAATTCTGATGTTGTGTAATATATTTCTGTGACCCACAGAAATATGATTTCGGCCAAAAGCAAGAATTAAAGTTTACACTGGGGAAAGTGTCTCCTGCATAGAATTAAGAAAGATGAAATGTGCACAACTGCAGAGAAGAAAGGAGAGTGTCACTTTTGATATTGATAAGTTTGTATTACTTTTGTTTGCATGTGTTGTTCTGTATCATTGATTTTTTTTATGTTATTATATGTAAATGTTTTGTAGAGGTATTGGAGGAGAGATGCACTTAAAGTGTTCATAGGTGAACAATTTGAAAACTAGTTTAAGAGGAATGTAACGTATTTCTGTAACCCACAAAAATATGATTTTGGTCAAAGGCAGGAATGTATTGTATTTCTCTGACCTGAAAGAAATTTGTTTGGTATCAGAAACTATGACAAACAAAAGTGTGCTTGTATTAGGGCAGCCATTTTCAAGGTCAAAAAATATAACAATGGCAGACAGAATGTGATGACTTCAAAGGCAGCTGGCCCAAATCAGCAAAAGTGATTAATAGATGTGCCTATCCATAGATGATGTAATTAAGCGGAATTCAAGGAATTTCAGCTTATAAAAGAGTGGGTTTTTTTTAGTCAAAAAGCAAAACACCGAGAGAGCACAGAGAAGAAGAGAAAACAACTCCCTCGCATGTGCGGGATTCCCTCTAACTACCACTTTACACACAACTGTCACCGAAGAGAATAAAAATATAAGATTATATTTTTATATACTTATTGCTATGTGTCTGCCGTTAATCCATCAAGGCAGCTGTTCCAGCAGCAGCAGTATATACCATACACAGTTTGGTATATAACATTTGAACTTGTACAAAATAGACACACCCACCCAAAATACAAAGAAAAATACAAGGAATGTGTTTTTTTAAATTTTTTTAATAATCAAAATTTTTTTTCCTGCATTAATCTTATTTAAAGTTTTTTAAGGTAAAAAAATATTAGCAACAAGCAATCCTTAAACTACATGTGTGATGCTTGTCCCACTGAACATCAAAATTTACTTTGAAATCAGTTTATAAATTAGAATATGAATTTATCTGCCCTTGCATTGAATACTGCTGCCATATATGGTTGGATGCCTCTGCTATCCACCTAGGGATCCTTGACAAAATCAACGGAGAATCTGTAATGTGATCAATCTCGATCAATCTTGGCAGCCTAGAGACAGTCACTTTCTTACCGGCACAATGTGGCTTCTCTGTGACCCTTCTACAAGTACTTTCACGGCTTTTGCTCTGATGAACTTAGCTCTCTGGTTCCCCCTATGCATGAATTTACTCAAGCCACAAGATTAGCAACTAGGTCCCACCCTTTTACTGTGAAACCAATAAAATGTAAATGCAAATTCTACTCCATCAGCTTCTTTTCTCACACTTCCTGCCTGTGGAATTCCCTTCTATTTACTTGCTTCCCCGACAGCTACAATCTCCAGGAGTTTAAATGGAAAGTCAGTAGTCATCTATCTTGCTAACTTGCATCCTATCTCTCACCCTCCTTACTCCGACCACTCCACTCTCAGTATCTTAACCCTTCTCTTACCCACTTCCTGACATGCCCTGTAACCTGTCACTCTTCCTCATAACTTTCTTCCTATGTAACCCTCTGCACACCAGTGGCAATAGACTGCCTTGCTTGGGGCAATATGATTATAAAAAAAAAAATAAAAATATTATTAACTCTTATTTTGTGTGTGTGTGTGTGATCAGATTTGTACAATTTTTAAAGAAGTTACCATTCCCAGCATTATTCATAATAAAATTACAAGAAAAAAACCCAAAGTTTTACAGATTCAGTCTTATTTGAGTGTTCTCATTTATTTATAGAAAATATTAAAACTATATATATATATATATATATATATATAGTCATTGTTGCAATTTTTGCATTTTCAAAAATATAAATTTAATTTTAAGACTAAATT
This sequence comes from Ascarosepion bandense, assembly GCA_037127315.1. Lineage (NCBI taxonomy): Eukaryota > Metazoa > Mollusca > Cephalopoda > Sepiida > Sepiidae > Ascarosepion > Ascarosepion bandense. The sequence goes on along the minus strand of JBBBDQ010000680.1, from coordinate 2,143,447 downwards.
CAGTTTCTTGTACATCTACTTCTGTAAAGGCATGTAACATTTTTAACTATTTTTTCAATATGTAAAATAGTGAAATCCCTATTCAAGAAATTTGATTAATGAATTTGCTATCAATAATATTGTCCTTTACAATTTACAAATAAAAGAAAACTATTTTCTTTCCTTTTCACAAAAATAATCTCAGATACTGTACAAAAGCCTTATTAGAAAATTAAATAAGCCTATAAAAACAGGAGTCTTTCACAAACACAGAGAATAAATTTAACACCAAAAAGCAGAAAGAAAAATATTTTTAATTTGAGCTCTTACCTCCTCTCTGAACAACAATTGTGGTTTCATCTCCTTTTGGACAGTCCTTAAGTACTTGAACAACTTCTGCATGTGACATGTCCTTTACATTATTATTGTTAATTTCTAACAAGACATCTCCTTCCATTAGATTCTTACATCGAGTCTTGTCAAGTATCTGTTTAACTCTTTGGCCATATGAGCTGTCTGCTATGGTAAATCCAAATCCCATTGCACCACGCACAATGTTCACGACCAGGATTTCTGGCTTGTTACTGTTGGGAATTAGTACATCAGGAGTGTTGTCAGAGTTAAGTAAATCCCCACTCTGACTTCTTTGGGAGGAGCTCAGATTTGAATTATTGTCAGTTGTAGACCGAGCCAAGTCAGGAAGAGATTTCAGACTTTTCTGAGATGTGTTCAGCTGATCCAGATTACTTCCATTGCCATAGCCAAGCGAATTAGAGGGTCCAACATTAGTAGTACCACTTTCTGAAGGAAGAGAAACAGCAACTCTTGTGACAATTTCTGTATTTGGATCATCGGGATCAAAGGGAAGTGTGTATCCACGACACACAGTAAGGATCACTTCATCTCCTGGGAGAATTGCTTGAAAAAGTAGAATGACATCCTGATGTGTGTAACCAAGAACACATTTCTCATTTACATAAACAAGAATGTCACCTGTAAAAAAAAGAAATATGAAACCTTTAAGAACCAGGTTAAAATTATTGACCTTGTAAAGTATAAGTAGTAATATGTATAGCATAGAAAAATGTGTTTTTTAAAACTTTAATTACTAAGATTCTTTTACTTGTTGTAATAAAACCTTGTATACTTTTTATACATTTGCTCAAGCTCTTATTTTAGATAAGTCCAATTATGAATAGAAGGTAAGAGTAAGAAAAAGAAATGACACCATTGGTAAAAATATAATAACTATAAATTTATTTTTAAATTCAAATCTTACTAGTAGTAAAAAGTTTTTTTTTTGTTTTTTTGTTAGCCAAATAATCAAATTTTGTTGAAATTCTTTATTCAGTAGTTTTGTATAATCAGAAAAAAATCTGAGTTAAAATTAGCCTACCCTAAGGTAAGAGCTACAAAAGATAGGAATTTGTTGAAAGCCATGATCACCCATCTCCTGAGGAGAGACAGCACATAGAAGAAACATCCCATGTGTACATAAAAAGAAAATTTGTGTTGCTCTTGATGTTTTCATTATTTTTCATTTTATGATTAACTTTCTTGCTTATTTATGAAATCTCCCAAAACTGGAAAATTAGACAAGAAATTTGTAATGATGTAATTTCATATTGATATATTTTTTTAGCATAGTAATTGCTGAAATTGATAATACACCTAATCACTATATAGAATTGATAATACACCTTTTTAATTTTCAGAATTTAGTGTTGTAAACTGATGTAAGCTGTGATTTACATAAAAAATAAAAAGCAATAAAGCATCACAGGTTTTAAGAAGAATGAAATATTGAACAATAAAACACATTTTCAAATCACTACTTGAAAAGGCTGTAGAAAATAGCAAAGATACAGATGAGGAAAATTAATTCATTTTATGCTAAAATAATTTATTGATATATAAAACTAGACAAGTTCCTCAATTAAATTAAGACAACAAAGAAAAGTATCAATAGCATATTTATTAACACCGGCAAGTGAGTTTAATAAATATATAAAGATGTAATAAATAAAGAATTTTGCATTCCAGTTCCATTAAAATTGAATTTAGCAAAAGGATTGTTTGAAGGAAGTGATAAGAAATTTGTTCAGAAAGAAAATTACAAAACAGTAATATATTATGATGAATGAACAGTCATTAGATATCTCACCAAAGTGGAATAAATTACAGTATTGACAACACTGCAATTGTTACAATTGAATTGTATCAAACAGCACACTCAGTGTTACATTAAATCATTATAATACTTAAATTTGACCACCATCAATATTAATTTCTAACAAGAATATTTGAGGAAATCAGTTTATACATAAAGAGAAAAAAAATTAAGATTGAAATGTAACTTTTTACAGGAAAAAAATTAACTTAACTCAAAACTTTCATTAAATCACTATTGCTGATGGTTTGAAAGAAACAAGAACAAAGATACTGTTTTATTATTGTTTCTTGAAACTAAGCCTTTTCTGGAAATAGCTTCCCCTACTATCAATATTCCTCTACACAATAGAACAGTTTCTTCAATAAACAAAACCAATATAGATAAGTAAACAAATGTAAACCAAAATCAATATTTAATGATGGCAGTTAATGTTGTACATGGAAGAAGAAGCAGTATAAGTAGTTCCAGTGTATACAGACACACTGTGATGTTAGACTATGTTTGGCTTGGTATCACTGAGAAACAAAAAAAAAATCTTTTTCCTGATTTGAGACATACAAGTCTGCAAGCCATTAAGAATTGATTATTCATAAAAACAAACACAAAGGAAAATAAACAAAATAAACTAACACAAGGAAAAAGAAAGAGAAGAAAATGAAACAAAATGATAATATTGATCTGAATTAAAAAAAAAAATGAAAACAGCAAATAAAATTTGAATGCAATGTAATGAATGATTAATCTTAGAAAAGAAAGAACTCCATTCAATATTTCATGTACTTTTTGCTAAATTAATATAGAAGCACTTTAAAAATAATTAATAATTCTATATCGAATAAAAAAAGAGGAAAAAAAATGTATCAGAGGTGCTAGTTTTTCCAGACAGAAATACAGGATTCCAATTTAAATTGAAATTATTTCTAATAATCTGTCCCATAACATAAATTTTATCAAAATTTACATAGATAGATATTAGGGAAAAAACTCTGACAACATGTAGAAGTTATATTCCTTCATCAGACTAACGTGATATTTATATTGATGCAACTACACATGTGCACACAAAAGAAAGGGGAGACTGAGAATTTTTTTTTTTTAAATATGTTTTGAATATACATAGTTTAGCTGATTTTATTTAGATTATTTTTATCTAAATTTAAAGTCAAACATATGACAGAATTAACTTATAAAATGTAAGCAAACAATATTTTACTTTACCTCATGTTACACAGCACTAACACTAGCCTTAAAATATTTAATGTCCATGGCAATAAAATTGGCTGGAATATATACTTAAAATATTTTTTCTTCTTTTTTTTAATTTTCCACTTTATCAATTTTATTTTCCTAAAATTGTTCTTGACATATAAAAACTTATAGGATAGGAGAAACCATTTTAATTTAAATTTGGACAGTGCCCTGTATGATTTGAAATCTGGCAGCCCTACTCTACAAGCAATTTTCTTCATTTATATTTCTGTGTATTTTTATAAACAGCTTTTAAAATCTAGCATAGAATATATTAACACTGAAGTTTTTCCTAATCTTTAAAAAATTTTCAAATTCTCGATAAAGAAACTGTTAAAGAATAACCAACAATATTTTAAAATGATTTTCATTTTTCATAATAAACATGAAAAAAAACCATGACAAAAAATATCAAATTATCACGGCAACAAAAACAAATCCAATATCTTTTTTTTTTAATATTAGTAATCATTGTAAAAACAAAAAGAATTGAGTGTCAAAAAAATATTTGGAAACACATTTTCAAATGAAAACATTTTGTGTGTACACCAATTTTTAAAGTAAGTTACATTTCCTAATTTTATACAGATTTTGAAATTTTGTTAATCAAGGATAAATTTAAAAAAATGTAAATTACGAAACTGAATGATATTTTAAAAATTAATACCAATTTTACAAAAGTATTATTCTAAGTTAAGTTTCTTTGTAAAAAAACATAAAAAACGGTTTTGACAGCTTTAGCACCTTTAAAAAACTAAAAAATAATAAAGTAATATCCAGTCTTATTTCATCAGTATATTGCTTGGCAATGGACTTTTTGTTATAAATCAATAAAATACAATAAATTAGTATTTATTTATTTAAAAGAAGAAAGGTATGACATTTACCAGTTTTCAGTTGGCCATCTATGTAGGCTGGCCCATTAGGCACAACGTTTTTGATTTGGAGAAACTCCTGATCAGAATGGTCCCCACCAACAATGGTGAAGCCAAAGCCTCGGACACTTTTTACAAGTGTTGTTTTGATTATTTCCCCTTTCAGCTCAGCTGGATTTTTTGTAAAAAAAAGCTTCATCTTGTTATCTGAACCTAGAATGTAAATAAAACATTGTTTTATTGACTTGCAAGAAACAGGTAATGATTTTACTTCATTTTTATTTTAGACATTTAAAACATTTGATTTTAAATAATCAATATTAATTAAAATAATGGTAAAAAACTTTGCTCAATATTTCTATAAAAAAAACAATATGATATGTTGAGAAAATTGAGATGAAGAATTGATGATGATAAATATGATTGGCTTATTGAAATGTTTGATAATGGGAATGAATAATGAATAAATTGTAATGCAGATATTGATGTTGATAGCAAAAATGAAATGAGTAAACAGCCAATGAAATAAAGTAAGGATTAAGCATTTAAGGAAATTAAATAAGCAGGGATTATGCCAACATAATCCTTCATAAAAAAAATTATGGTTAAATATTCACTTGAAATAAGTCATTCAAGGAGAAAAGATAATTTGCTTTTAATTAATTTAAATAAATCATCAAAAACAAAGAAAAAAGAACAATGTTTGGCTCAAGGAATTTAATTGGTAAAAGAAAAGGAGGCTAAGAAATTAAATTTAAAATCAATAATTGAACAAGCAAAAGAAAGCAAAATATTAAGTAATCAATTTGCAATTAGAATCTTGACAATAGCTGACTATTTGTAAAGGGATTGAAATTTCACCTTTATTTTTTGGTCAAGCATCAAATGCTTTGACATCTTCCAATGGAAATAACAGAAGTAATATTTAGCCTACGATAAACTAAATCAAATCTTGCAAAGCTTAAAAATATGGGTAAGAAGCCAAATTAAGAAACTTCAAGTTGTGTCTGATTTTTTAAAAAAATAAAAAGAAATAATAATAGAGTAGAAAAAAATAGCGAGAGATGACATGACACAGTGGGCATTAGAAGAAGAGAGTACAAACCTAGAACATGACCATTCATATCTGACTCACTGGCAGAACGTTTTGCAGGCTCTTGTAACTTCTTCTGGCGTGGAAATGTACTGCATGAGCCAATCACATCATCAACCCCTGCAGACAAACAGATAGGGGGCACTTGTGTTATATTACAGGTGGTCGGCTATTTTAGAAATAGCTGTACTAACATAATACAAGGGCACATGCAATCAGTGCCAAGGGTTCTGAAGGGTGACCATGCTGGAAGTGGTAAGGGGCCAAATAACTAGACATGGAACATCTATTCATGCTAAACAAAATGAGTCAGTCAGTTGATTTAGAGACGTTCATATTAGTCATTTACATGCAATTTTTATATAGAAGATATAGTAATTTTGTCTTTTTTTATACAGAGTGTTAATAAAGTTTGTGTGCACTTTAAAAAATGTATAACTTTATTTGTATTTGTGATGGAAAAAGAAGTAAATCTATATTTTTTAAGGTTTTATTGAAAATTTATTTAAGTTTCCACATGTCCTCCATCATTAGCAATACAAAGGGTTATACAATTTTGCAATGCACTGATTTACAGTAATGCCTGAAATCACATTAGTTATTTTAACTTTCAAATCTTCTAATGGACTAGGTTTGGTTGCATACACAATTGTTTTCACATGTTCTCATAAAAAAATCTAATAGAGTCAAATCTGGCGAAAATGGAGGTCAATAAAATGGTCCACCCCTTCCGATCCATCTGTTAGGAAATTCCTGATTTAGAAACTGTCTAACATGCAGAGCAAAGTGACAAGGAGCTCCATCTTGTCGAAACACTGTATTATCTTTCAAGTTTAATTGTTCAAGCTCATTTTTTACAGATTATTTCTATCACAAATACAAATAAAGTTATAAATTTTTTAAAGTGCACACGGACTTTATGGACACCATGTATATAAGACCAGCAATAAGGGAGTGTGTGAAAGTTCTCAGCTTGACTCATTTCCAGAAATCTGACCAAATAAAACATCAGAAATTTTGGAAATTCTTTTGTTTTGTCTAGTCAAGAACTTTACAGCATTCTCTTTTCCAATATTTTCACTTTTCTTTTTTGTTTATTTTTTTCAATTGGAGTAGATAGACTGAACTATCGCCCGGTTCACACTCCTCCCACGTCTTTTGAACAGGTGTAGAGGCTCATCCCTTGTTCCCTGTTTAGGACATGGTTTCCGGCTTTCTCTTTTCCAATCTATTCACTCTTACGTAACCCCCTGCACACTGGTGGCCTTACCGCGTGATATGATTAAGAAAAAAAAAAATCTTAAAATTGCTCAAGTTGAGAAAGTAATTCATTATAAATGTTGCTATCAAATATTGAGTTTAATCCTAAAGAATCTTAACATTACTTTATCAATCATATGTGTGTGTGTGTGTGTGTGTGGTGTTGTATTTTATACTTGAATATAGCTGTACACACTGAAATTCAATCAAGTGGTAGAGTAATATTTGAAAAGACTGTATTATATTATTATTATATATATATATATATATTTTTTTTTTTCAAACATATTTTATTAAATTAACCAACAAGGTCTATTGGCATTTGTTTGCAGTTTGCATATATGTTAATATGCTGCTGCACATCCAAATCAAATTCATGAAGAAACTCATGAAAGTTTAAATACTTTCTTAAGGTCAAAAGAAGAGATCTTAAATGAAGAGTGGACACTAATCACCTTGACTGAAGCAATTGACAAAGTTGTTCATTGCAAGACACTGACTAATTATCAAACAATTTAAACTTTATAAAATGGGAAATAATGATTTCATTATAGTAGGTTCACATACTTTTATATTTTAGTAAAAAAATGTTTTCATATGTATTTCTTTTACTTAAGAAAAATACAGCCAATACTGAATAAGATTAATTATGAATATAGTAACAATGTTTTAAAATGTCTATAACAGCAAGATTTTAAAATACCCAAATCATAATTCTTATTAAAAAAAAAAATTACAATTATAACAGCAATGTTTTAAAACTTTCAAAAAATTACAAATATAAATTAAATTACTTCCCTTAGATAATGTTAAGTTATTAATTAATATAAAGGAACACATTTGTATGCATTTAGATTAATTGTCTTAGCAATTCACCCCTGAAGATGATCTTAGATGAGATTGAAAGTACTTGAGAAAATAAAAGAAATGAGAAAAACTACAGTGCTTTCTTTAATGAGTTTAATAACAACATTAAGAAACCGATCCATGATTTGTGAGGGTTCAAATAAAAATAGACATGTCTAGATTATTCAACCAAACATGCTTGAATGAAGATATGCTACCTAAATATTATATATATTAGTTACAAACCATTTTACATGATATATGGATATTTAAATTGAAATTTATTATTTTTTTTTAATCATATCACCCCGAGCAAGGCGGTAACGCCACTGATGTGCAGGGGTCTACACAAGAGTGAAAAGATTGGAAAAGAGAAAGCCGGAAACCACATCCTAAACAGGGAACAAGGGATGAGCCTCTTCACCTGTTCAATAGACATGGGTGGAGTGTGAACTGGGCGATATAGTATTCTTAAAAAAGTCAAGCTAATAAAAACTTTTCTGATAACACAATAATGATGAGAGATGGCTGAGAGAACTCAAATGGAACCATTATGCACTTTGGACATTTTCTCTATAAATTTGGCCCAAATGTGGCACAATATAAACTGGTAAAAAGACCACAGACATTGTTGGTCAATTTTAATAAAAAATGTTTAAATGACTTTTGCCTATTTAAGTGTATGCATGTAAGTGAGATAGAATGTGTTTATTCAAGCTATACTCGATCAAATATCACACAATTTCATTGATATTGAATCATACAAAGCTTAATATTTAAATATATGCATAGAAAGTGTTGTTAATTTCAGGTTATTTCATAGCTATTTGAAGATCAGTTTAGTGTGACTGTTTATTTAACAAAACAATTTCTGATGTAATTTTTGCATTCTAAAGACTGCTAATACTATTATTGATAAAACTAAAAAAAAAACCCTAAAATATTTAGATTTTAAAGAAAATTTGTAAACGCTTTTGAAAATAATCTCAAAATGAAAATTCAATGTAATATTCAGCCTTTTTTTATTAGGTGACAGTTAATGACTGCAAACAAATTTTGTCTGAAAGTTAAAGAAAATTAAAATAAAAAGTGCATAGGTGCAAAATTAAGAAAAGAAAAAAAAGAAAACAAAAGAAAAAATGAGGACAGCAAACAAGTCAGGAGAAAGCCATGAAAATGATTTGAATCATACAAGAAGCAATTTAATATAAAAAAAAAAGCATAAGATGCAAATAAGAATGCAGAAAGATTAGAAAGCCATATAAGAAAAATGAATAAAATGTTGCAGAATATGAAATGAATAACGAAAAGATGAAATGACATGAAGTAATGAAAAATGAAAAACAAGACTATACATAATTTATATAACAGCTACTAGGAAATGTTGTCAAAAGAAAATTTTGAAATGAAAATTAATCAAACTACAATAATTATCAAACTTATAAAACAATGAATCTGATAATAGCAACAAATGTTTCAAATGTGACATTGAATTATTTATCATTACAAATACTTAAGATAAAATATAATGCAGCAAAGTGTTTTCAACCAGAAATTATCTTTATGTAAAGCTGAAGACATCTTTAATAATCCAAAAATTACTTTCAGGTTTAACTAGTGTAAATTAATGGTCATCAGAAATGAAATACATTTTGAAAGAAAATGACAGGATGTATTTCAGTAAAAATAAAAAATAATTATACATTTTTACTGTAATAAAGTGACAATTATCTTAAAAGCATTCACTTTTAAAAAGTTAAAAAAAAAAGAAAAAATTCAAAGTATAATTTAGATGCAATGAGAAATGAATAAAATACAAAGATTCAACTGTAAATAAAAATTTTAATATTTTCCCTGAAACTAAAATGATTAAATGGAGCAGTACATAAAAATTTTGTTTCCAATTAATCAAAAGGAATAGTAAATTACAAATTCAGAGTTATATTTATCAAAAACAATGAATAAAAGAATTTTAAGAGATCCTAAACTAGAACGGTTTTTACAGAAAGGTTTTCAAGAACATTTGAAGCTGTATCTCATTATTAATCACTTCATGTTTTATTGATAAATACTTATAGTATCACTTATAATCAGCAGATAACACCAAACTATTTACTGAATGTCCTGGACAATTTTAGTGCAAATCTGATAAAGAAAACTGAGGACTTTACCTTGCCAATCTGTGTCCTATCTGGACAGAAAGGTTATTAAAAAAAAACAAAATCATTCTTTATCAAGTCTTTAAGTGATGCGACACTGAGGAAGTGTGGAAAAACATAATATGTTAAAAAGCCAAATTAAAAACGTGTGTGATAATGGGATCAAAGGGAAAGAAGGAAGAGAAAAAGAGTCTACTAACTAGGTGATAATTTTTTAAATTTGCAAGAAGAGAGATTGAAGAGTTAAAATCAAAACTAAAATGCATTAAAAAAAATCATGTCAAAGTAGTAAGTGAACTATTAAGGAGAATCAAACCCAACTTAACTAGATCGAATTAAATAAGATTGAGCAAAACCAAGACTACCCATCCTTCCCCACTTCCCACTGTTGAGAAGAGAGACTATTAATACATCCTCAAAGCTGTCCAATAGCAAAACATTGTGGATAAAGAAACTGAGTGGTCATCGAAATAACATTTGAAGATCTGGACAAAAAGCTAGAAAAGGCCATCTGCCTTGAATTGGCCACCCAAAAGAAAAGCGTCCATACAAAAGATAGAGATTAGTATGATGTGGTCGTTCAATTTAAATTCTGTGACATTTGTCAAGAAAAAATTTATATCCGACATTAATTCAGATTCCTTTGAATACAAGTGTTAAAAGGAAAATTAATTACTCTTTTGGAGAAAACGAAAATCCCTTTCCGCTTATGCATTCTGAAGGTTTGGATTCGTCACAGGATGGTGTATCAGCCCTTAGGTTGAGATTAGATGATGAGAAAGTAGAAGGAAAATAGAGATTAGCACTATCTATATGGAGAGATGGTGCAAAATGAGACATGAAGGGATAAGTTAAGGGGTGGCTTGATTCTTCTGACCACTCTCAAAAGGAGTCTGGACAATCACCAAATTTGGAAAATCACTCAAGTAAACATATTTTGAGAACATGGAATTTTAGAAAAACGTTGATGATAAGTGTGAAAGACAACCAAACACTAGTCAACCTCATCCCTGCCAGACGCAGGACTCCATAGAAGGTGGAGGTTTGAATGACTTGGAGAGTCCCCACACTACTGCTACTGGAATCCACATCATTAACTCTTTTTGTGTAACTCCTCACCATTGACTTCTTCAGAAGTGAAGGATCATGAATAAGACTAACACCAGCTAAATTGAGTGGAACAACACAATATCAGCAATGCATTAAAGAGTGGTTTGCAGGAACTTGAAAACCAACAACAATGCAGTGGACACTATGGTGGAATTATAGGTTGCAAAGGAGTGAAGACACAGCAAGTTCCAGATGATATTAAGATGATAACTCTGATATACATTGATTTTATGATTTTATATGTAGAGTAATAGTTAAAAAAAAAAGCCAAAAACTTTAAGAGGATGATTTTTAATGCACAACGATGAATATCTGAATGAAAGGAGTTTCAAAGTTACTTGTTTGAGGAAGTAACTGGCTTGTTCACCCTACATTTTAACCACATAGAATACTTGTAAAGCATTCTGAAAAAGAAGGTTTACATTCATGGAAATTTGCAAGCTAAGATGAACTTTATAATGTTAGTCAGGAGGCTGTGCAAAACAAGAATACTAAATTTTAAAGAAATATACAGAGAATATATTTTTTGGGGCAGAAATTTGAACTATCAGAAAAGAATTTAAAAACAAAATTGCAATGAAGAAATAAATTTTAAAAATGAATATATTGCTATAAAAAATTCATAAATATATTTTATCAAATTAATGAAAAGATTTCCTGTATTTAATGTATAATCTGGAAATAAAAATTATCATTGAAGTAAAGAAGGGCATCTTAATCATTTATTAAACTTAACTTAGTTCTGGCACTAGGCCAGATGTATGAGTACCCAGTGAAGATCAGATTGTTATTTACTAAGCTTAGCTTAGTTCATGTACAAAACCACAAATATATGGGACACCCAGTGTGGATTAAATTCCTACTCAGTAGTAACTATCAACCAAACTAGTTTGCTAACCATTACCCAATGCTAAGTAACCAATAAAAAGACAGATAAAATGACAGCATTACCTAAGTAAGGGTGAGGATACTTGCACTGTAAGAATGATAAAGACTACCATTTGACTTTGAACTACTAAGCACATTAGTAGTAACAGTAAAAAAAAAAGTACTTTTAATACATACATACAAAATTACAGATACAAATTGTCTGTTAAGACACCTTTGGAGATATGTGGGGAAGACATCTTGGGAGTGAAAATAAGGAGAAGAAATAGCAGTCAGTCACACCATTATATATATAATATTTTTTTGAGTGTACAAATCTATCAAAAAGGTTTAATAATAATTTGATAGGTTACTGCTTTTAATGACAAAATCATTTTCAACAGTATTTGTTCAGTTTTCATCAAGTTAGTCAAGAGTAACACACAAAAAAAAAAAATAAATAAATAAACTTTTTAGATTTTTTGGGACAGAATTTTTTTTTCCTTCAAGAGAAGCAAACATCATTGCTGATATTTTTAAATATTTTTAGCAGCAAGATACAAGAAATGATATATAGAAGTGGGAAATAACATTCACAGCATTATAAGGAGTCCCCTCACTTTTGGTTGGAACTGGAAATTAAACAGAAGTATTCTTAACCTCAATTTATGACAATGCCACTAAGATGAACTCTTTCATTTGTCTAAAATCATTACTGCCATTAACATTCAAAATAAATAATTAAAAAAATAAATACAAATGAAAACCAAAAAAAATTGTATTTCAAAAATTAAAACAAAAAAATGCTTACAGTCAGATAATTGAGTTTAAAAAAATGAAAATTCATTTTTATAAGAGGATCAGATAAAAATAATATAAAATTAGGAATATTTAAAACTGATTTAACCCCTCTACACAGTTTGTATCATTACACTCTACCTGAAAAAGGATACAAAGTGTATTTTTAAAATTATCATTTTGAATCAGAATGGTTCTGTTAGCATATGCTCTTTTTACTTCATTTTACTTTAAAGAAGAAGAGTTCAACCTACCAACACAAACAGACTATTTGCAATTTGGAATGTCATTTAAAAGATAAACATTGAATTTTGAATTGGTTTAAACGTTTTTCATCTTTATTATCATTATCAGTAATGTTTAATATCTTCTCAAAATACATGACAGTGATCCTCTCCAGAAAATGTTTTGATTGCTATATAAAGTTTTACAGAAAACAAAGAAACCATCATCTTTAACTAAATGCTATATTGGGTGGGTGCTAAGGAATCTCATCTTCATTGTTAAAATTAAAATAAGAAATTCATAATAGAATAATTCTATTCTTCAGAGGAAAGTGATTTGAAACAATTATGAAAGAGTGCTGAAAAGTTTTAGGCTCACTTTCCACAAGATGACCAAATAATCAAATATCCCTTGTTTATTTAATCCTTTCTTGGTTCAGAGATGTCATGGAACTTTTCAGCACTTCCTTGCATATCATGGTTTTCAAAACAGTTTAACATATACAGCTTTCATTAAAGAAATTCTGAAAGATTTATAAAAAAAAATTTTTTTTTCTATCCTTACACTGTGAATTCTATTGACCAGCATGCATTTGAAATTAAAATGCACTTTAAATTCAAAAACAATATTAAATCATTAGTCATTAGTTTTTCCTGAACTAATTGAAACATTCATAGAAAACATTTTACACATTGCCAAAATGCTGAAATTAACTAAAAAATTATTTTCAACATTTCATTTTCACAATTTTTTTTTAAATTCTTTATAGGTTTAATATTTAACATAAAATATAAAAAGACAAATTTACACAAAGTGACAAAATATCTACAAATTCCCAGATGGCATTCAGCAACTTTCAAAGAAAGATTTCCATTTTCCTTAAATAACAAATCACTCTATAAATCCCGGGCCTGACATATAGATGGCAACATTAAAAAATATCCATATGATTTTTATGAAGTACTAACCATCAAATGGCACGTGACAAAATTTAGACCCAATCGGATTATTAGTTTACAAATTACAGTTATTTAAGTGAAGCTACACTTGCAAATTTTCAAAACAATGGAAAAATCTGAATTTAGTGTGTTCCTGATAGGAAAAAATACTGTTCAAGCAAGGCAATGTCTTGATAAGAGTTATTCGAACTCTGCTCCATCAGAAACAACAGTTAAGAGGTGGTATGCTGACTTTAAACGTGGTCATACAGACACAAATGATGCTGAATGCTCAGGTCAACCAAAATCAGCAGTTGTCCCAGAAAATACTAAAATCTACAAACTCGTTTTGGCCGATCGTAAATTGAAGTTGCATGAGATAGCAGAGGAGTTGAACATATCAGAAGGCAGTGTATTTACAATTTTGCATGAACATTTGTCAATGAGAAACGTGTTCAAAGTGGATGCTGAATTTGCTCACAGTCGATCAAAAACAATGTGTCGATGATTCAGAGCGTTGTTTGTTTCAACCCAACAAGAAGGAGTTCTTATGTAAATATGTGACAATAGATGAAACATGGATCCACTACTTCACTCCAGAGTCAAATCAGCAGTCAGCTGAGTGGACAGCAGCAGGTGAAAGCCGTCCAAAGATGCAAACATTAGCAGGCAAGCTTTTGGCCTGTGTATTTTGGGATATACAAGGTATTTTGTTCATTAATTACCTTGAGAAAGAAAAAACTATCAACAACGAATATTATATAGCATTATTGATGTATTTGAAGGAAGAAATCGCCCAAAAAAAAAAAAAAAAAGGCCACAAATGAAGAAGTTAAAAGTAATCTTTCATCAAGACAACATATCATGTCACAAGTCAATCGCAATGATGGCAAAACTATATGAATTACACTTCAAATTGCTTCCACATCCACCCTATTCTCCAGATCTGCCCCCAGCAACTACTGGCTGTTTTCAGAACTCAAAAGAATGCTCCAGGGAAAGAGATTTGGCTACAATGAAGAAGTGATATCAGAAACTGGGGCATATTTTGAGGCCAAAGACAAATCGTTCTATATAAAAAGAAACAAGTCATTGAATTGTTAAAAGAGCTTTGGAATCAGTGTATCACCCTAGAAGGAGACTATAGACTATGTTGATGAATAAAGTCAAATTTTGCTTAAAAGTTATTGTTTTATTAGTTCAGTCCAGGATTTATTGAGTGATGAGTTATTTGTAGATCACCAAATTTTAGATAAACAGATTTTTAAGAAATGGTAACTTACCAGCCAGCTAAGACTTTTGTTTTTATTATTTGAAATGAATGCTAGAATAAACTATTTTAATTAAAGCTGGTTATTTATTAAACATAAGAGTTTTTCTCCATAAATAATAGACAGTAACTGTACAATTTTAACATCAAAGCTCAGCTACTGTGTTTTGTTATGTAAAAATAAAACAATTATTAAATATTTATGATTTTGTTCCACTATTTCTTTGTACCTTTCAAGCAAATTTATAATTCTATCCTCACAGTAATTCTTCTCTTTCTGAACAATTACTTTAGAGTTTGTTTTTTAATCTTCTATGAAATTACAATGATTTTCATGAAAAGAAACAAATAGTAATCTGCATGAGCAATATCTGGTGAATATTGAGAATGAATGAAAACTTCTTAGCTAAGTTGTAATAAATTTTTGCTTGTTTACCAAAAACAAATGATCTACCTTCAGTTTATCTAATTAGGGCACTACTAATTCAAATCAATCATTTTCTTCTCCAAAAAGAGCTCATAACAGACAAATTCATTCCAATCCAACCATATACACAGCATCATTTTCTTTGAAGACTAGTCTTTGGTACAATTAGTGGTAGTACATTTCACTTGCCCACACAATTTCTTGTGTGAGTTAATTATTGTAAAGTATCAATCTTTCATCACCTATCACAATTTGTTTAAAAATATCCAACATTTCTATTACATTTAAGTAATGAATAGCATTGAGAAATATGGTCCAATAGTTTTTTGTTTTCGTTTTTTTTCACTTATGTGAAAACCACACATAATTTCAATAATGAAACTGATGCAAATGGATTTTCAGTAATTTATTTTGATATTGTTTTAAAAGAAAATTCATGTGGATATGACAGTTGGCAAAATACAATCTAAAGTGAAATTTTAATATGTAGTTAAAACTAAACATTTCTAATGCTATTTCATATTAACAAACTTTTGAGGCTACCAATACATTTTACATCTTTCAATATTAAAAATTCAACCATGAAATATTTGATTCTTTAGAACAATGAAAAAATACTTTCTGAAAATAAGTACAGTGATAAATTTGTATCTGGTCTTACAAATTAGATGCCTATTTTGAAACTAAGCAACTAAAAAAAACAAAATGTTCAGTTTTAGAAAATATGTATTTAATTCATCAGTAATTAAAATTTAAAAGGACACATAGCTGAGTGGTTATAATATTAACATTCTAAACATGAGTTCAAATCTCACTATGGTCAAGTTGGAGGCAAATTAGAAGCTATTAAGCTGAGAAGACAACTAGCATGTGACTGTTGAGAAGTACTTGAAAACCATACAACTGATTGACCTAAGCCTTGCGAGTGAAATTGTGTAGACAAAACATTTCATAACCTGTTGATGTGCTAGCAAGTCACTGTGACTAAAGGTTTCAACACACTAGCCTTTTTCAATGATCTCATCAGATTATACATTTTTCTCACAGAAACTCAGCATAGTAGCAGTATAAATCACAAGTTGCCTCTGTTGATGGATGAGCAGACATTTATAACAGGGATCAGCAAACTGCACTAGTAGACTCTAGACTGATGGAATATAAATTCAATTAATAATTTCTTTTAGATATTTTCTAATTAATAAATTTCTATTGATAATTATATAAATTTTCCATTCCCACATGTTTTTTTGTTTTAATTTAGAAAATAAAAAATTATCCTAATAAGACTTAGCAAGAAAAGAGGAAGGTGTAGTTGATCATTTAATCCAGTTAAAATAAAACTGTGATGATTATATAATTTTGAAATTTATTTCCTTTTCTTAATAAAAATATTCTTATGTAATACTTATTGTTTTCATCAATTTTAAATTATTCTATATTTATATATACTAATTTTGAATATTTTCTATTCCAGGTTTTTCATGCTTTTTTTTTACATCAGTTCACCCCAAGCAAGGCAATAATGCCACTAAGACACAAGGGGCTACTGGAAATGAAAGAATGAGAAAACTTTAGAATGAACCAGGAACCCAATCTTAAACAAGAAAGAAGGGATAAACCACTACTCCTGTTCAAAAGGACTGGAAAGGAGTGTGCAATGGATGATAGGCAAACCTATCTATTCCTATGATGGCATCTATGCATAAAATTTAAGAAAACTTTTTATATGATGTGCTCCTTCACAATTTCCTGTTCCTTATAGATTTTTTGTATGAACTAAATTACTTGCTTATGGTTGATGTATCAACACTGAAATTAATCAAAGATATGCAGCTTTATCTTAGAAGACATACTAAATTTAAGCTTTGTTCAACTAACATTTCTTGAAGGAAGATTAAGGTAACAAAAAGAAAAAATGCATAGGAAACCATGTTAATTACACAGTAACATATGTTAAATTAAAATTGTTTCTTTACACTTAAAAATAAGTTTGTAGATAAACAATAAATTTAAGCTTCAATTACAATCTATCAAGAGCAAAATATCACTGAGTATTTTTTAGAAAAGTTATTACAAATAAAATCAATAAATTTTTTTCAAATGTTTTGCAATGAAACTTTCAAGATTTGTTTTTTATTTTATTGAAATATGTGTGAATGTTTGACCAATTGATTAAATAAGAGAAAGTTGTTTGCAACTCATTGACTTTCTTAACACCAACTTCAAACTTGTATAAGCACTGACATGTGGACAACTTGGTAAAGCCAAATATTTAGGTTTCTCTTTTCCCTTTATATATATATATATATATATATATATATATACACACACACACAGAGGGAGGGAAAGAAGAGGGAGTGAGATAAAAAAAAGAATTGTAGCTAAAAAAAATAGAAAGTTGTTGAAAAGACTGGACAGGGAAGGTAGTGAATAACCACTTCTCAAAATCAGTATTTCAGTGACCAAATATCAAAAAACTAATTTTGGATTTTGAGAAATAGTTGTACTACTTTGGCAAAATTGTTGTTTTTGTTTTTTTTTTTGTTTTCTTTTTTTGTTAGATATCTCCATAAAGAAAGGGAATGACAGATAAGCACATTTTCCTAAATTAACTTTGTCTTGATATAAGACAACCTTTTTGGTGATTCTGACAGTTGCTATGTGCTGCTCTGGTCAGAAGGATTCATGTTGCCATAGCACATTCACAACTTTTGAAGAACATTCTGAAAACTTCCAATGAATAGTGTATACAATATGTGAATCTAATCAAACATTTATGGAACATGATGGAGAGGTCTATTCACACACAAGGTCTTACTACATATAAATTTCAGAGTTCTGAATAGTTATCAAGATGACATGGGTCAATATCTGTAAGGTTCCTCTAATCACTTGTAGAAATGATGCCTCTTCAAATGCTGTACTCCCCTAGGCTAGAGAGGGTCATATATGATTCCAGATATCTATCCAATGCCTTTTAACATGTCAGTATATTTATTCATTCTCAATAGCCTTTTAGAATATTTACATAACTCTTGATATTTTTCTTCACAAACTCTAGTGACTTATAATTTTTAACACTGCGTCCCTTCAGGATAAAGGCAATTATGGCTTTCCACAAATTTCTTTTTGGTTTATTATTTGTGAATTGCCATAGCTTCTTGTGTGTGTGTGTGTGTGTGTGTGTGTGTGTGTGTGTGTGTGTGTGTGCAGGGATAATGGAGTCATTTCCTCACTGCCATCTCTATATTTTAGAATTACCAGTCAACTTCCTCCAAGACTGGCTGTCACCCAAGGCTAGAGAGCTTAACCGATCCTGTTATTTAACCTCTTCTAGGAGAAAAATACATTCATGTATATTCAAGGGGCATTAAGGTGAAGTGAACACAGACAAGGACAGAACTTAAACTCAGTTCACTAATTATTTCATATTAATCTCTGTCATATCATTGCACATCTATTATTATTATCAAAATCTGAAGAACCTGCAATGTAATTGATCTTGATATGGCATCTTGACTACAGTCACTTTCTCACCAATATCATTCAAATACTCTAACTTGAGTATGTGATGTAGCTTTCCTCTGTCTTTTCTACAAATATTTTCGTGGCAACAGTTCTGACAAGTTTTTTTCCCCTGATGCCCTGACCACATGTATTTAAATGAGAGGGTTAGACCTAGATTAGCATCTAAGTCTAACCCTTTTACCATTGAAATACTTAAATGTAACTTACTCTTCTACTCTAACAGTTTCTTTTCTCACACTCCTTGCCTGTGAAACTATCTTCCATTTACTTGCTTCCCTGTTAGCTACAATCTCTAAAAATTTAAATGCAACATCAATTGCCATCTTCTATCTTCTTGAATTATGTTCATCTTTTATTATTTCCTCAATACCCTCTGTACCTAGTCTTTTCTCTCACAATAGCCCCTGCGTACTAGTGGCAGTCCTGCCTTGATTAGGGTAGAATGATTAAAAAAAAAAGAAAAAAAAGAATAGTATCTTTTTAAAAAGAAAACAAAAAATACTTATCTAACAATTATTAGATCATATTGCAAATGACCACAAAAACACGCTACAATCTTATTGTCACTTGTTTTAACAAACACTGAACAAGTTTTGAGCAAACAATTCTGCAGTTCAGATATCATGAAATTTATTATGCACTTTTGCAGAGTACATCTCTGAAAAGATTTGTCAAAGTTAAATAATGATCATTAATCACTATGAAAAGATTCTGATGGATCAATGTTACAATTTTTATAATAGAAAAAATTCTACTGCTATTTGCAGTACACTTACAGAATAAATGTAGAAAACTTGCTTATAAAATAGCAGAAAGCTAAAAAATGAAGACAAGAGCAACCATTACCTGCCTGTTACTTTATTATAAGTTATAGTCATGAATCACTCTTTTCATGCTTAGTTGAAATCTTTGAAAATTTGATTAAAAATTCCCAATAGTTAAAAGAATTGATCATTCTAAATATCTTTTAAATTTTAATCTGCTGAAGCATTCAGTCTTGTCACAGTGAAAGATGGTTGACTTTGATATAGCAATTATATAAATGACAAAAGAAAGAAATAACACTGAATGTCTATATTTAAAAATACTACAGTATATATGTCAAAATAAAGAATAGAAAGAGAACTTGGTTGTCAAAGTAAATGAGATAGTAGTGATGATGGTGATAGTGCTCCAAAGAGAGTTCTAGAACTTTTAAATATCTAAAACAAGCCAATAATAAAGAAATAAAATAAATATTTATTGTCACAAAAATAATCTTACCTGAAATTTGAGACTTCTTAGCCTGGGCTACTGGGTTCTCATACTGTGTGCGCTTATTCACATGGCTAAAAACAAAACACATGCAATTTTATACAAAATTAATTTAATACTTCATCTAGCAAGTTACATTTAAAAAGAAAAAAAATTATATCACCTAAACCTTATTTAATTCCACTAATATTTTATAAGAAAAATACTCTGTAAATAGCATTCATAAAGCTGGTGAGAAAACCACATTATATTGTGAATTAAACTGAAAATTGTTTTATTCTCCATGTTAAGGCATTGTAATAGGCTTGAGCTAATGAAAGTTTTACTACTATATCCCGTTTTTTATTCTTAATAAACATATGCAAGTTGTCATTTTTACTAACATGAAAAAAATGTTTTACAAAATAAAATATCTCACAAGTATCATTTTATGCAACACCTAACAAATCTTTTCATTTCTTTTCTTCCCTCATTATTGATATGAGTTTTTCAGTTTTTGTAACAAACATAAAAAACTAATCATTATTACCTGAGGGAATGTGGAATCCCTCCCATCTTTTTATGGTAGCAAATTAGACAGGAAATTTCTTTATTCCTCAAGTTAAAGTATTTGAAAGATATTGCACTAACAACAATCTTGCTACAATGTGCCATTTTTGCTGTATCCACAAATAGAAATGGTCTAACTCACATTTAATTATCTTCTATGTTTCATTATAAGTCAGATTTAAAATTAGAAATTTAACTTAAATTATTTGGTCCCAACCAGACATGCACAATTCTCATATAGAGAAACACAAGCTCTCTAGTGGCAATCAATATAAAGCTTCAATATTTTATGTTACTTTTAGGACAACAAGATTATCAGATGCATGTTACAGTATCTGCAAAATGTAAAGTTGAAAACAGGATTAACTAAAGTAAAATAATGCTGGCTAAAATAGTTTGCTGAATCATGAATAAATTTATGCACTTGATCTAATCTGTAGGAAACAAAAATGCATCAACTGTCTGGAAGAAGGAAAGAGAGAGTTGATTTATATAATGATAATAAATTTAACTGTTTCCATATTCAGAAAATAGGTAGACATATGTGAAGTATAAACAAAGATGCCTTCTTGCAAGCTGGAGAATTTTATAAAGAAAATTAAATAATGCAAGATATTCTCTATTGTATAAGCATTAATTACTAAACAGTTTGATAATATATATTATACATTGATTAACATTAGTTTAAACTGTCATTGAAGCATTATAGAATATCAAGTTTTAGAAAAAGTGACTAATAGTTTCCTAACACAAAACCCTTTAAGATATCAAATCTTGCTTGTAAAAATAAATAGGCATAAATATTTATCGTATTAACTTACTCAATATAATAAGTTCCATAATGTGTGTCTTCTACTTTTTCCCAACCAAATGGTAATTCTGAAAAAAAAAAAAAAATGGTTGAAAAGTATAACAAGATTTACACATAGTCAATGAAAGAAACAGGCTTTGTTAGAACATTCCTTAATTTTATTAAAAAAAAAAATCAATGTAAAAGCTGTACATTCCACTTAGACAACTTTGTCAATACCACATAGAACATGACAGTATGTTTCATTGCAAAAACATACCAAAGTAATAATGAGACAATTTGATTATAAATGAATAATGAAATAAAGCAATCAGAAGGATGATTAGATTCTCTTTCAGAAAAATATAAGCCACCACCTAAGTACTACTCATTTATACTAAATAGCACCAAAAGAAGAAATGTTTTACAATAAAGCGCTGCAATTTTTATATAAAAAATAAGTCAGTACTACTGTCAAGTCAAAACATATAAAAGATTTTGGTAATGATAGAAACAATTACCTAATTATAAAAAAATAATCAAAATACAAATTATAAGAGATATTGTTGGCTAACAATACAGATGATAGCATTGTCTTCTTACAAATTAAATTAATTTGATGTTATTTAATGAAGGAAGCATTTTTTTCTAATTTTTAATTATTAAATAAGCATTTATTTAATTGATAATGATCACTTTAATGAGTGAAAAGTGAGAATAAAAGGGCAACAGTAAATAAACAAATTTATCCTGTCATATGAATAATGAATAGTAGTAGTAGTAATCAGTATTAAAAAAAATTAAAGCTAAAGTTTAACTTTAACCTTAATGACCAGATATTTAAAAAAAATTTATAAGGAAATTTAGTAAAACATAAAAAAACAAAAAGGTAAGCTTTATACAAAATGAGATTTGTTTTCTGTTAATATTTTTCTGTATTTGGTTAAAAACAGAAAAATCATTTATAAAAATAATTTTAAATAACACTAATTAAATGTAATTAATAAAAAATAGTTTAAGCTTTAAAAGTATAATTCACAATAACTGCAGATCATAGCAAAAAGCAAATTTAAATCCAATTTCTCAATTTGTCAAGATTTTGTAGTTAAAAATGACTGGAATATCACTGTTATTTGTTACCAGGGAATGCAAAGCAGATTTCAATTTCAATAAATAATATATTCATTATACATTTCTTACAAAGAAAGATAAAATAGTTTAAATAGGAATTTTAAAATAAAGAATAGTTAATCATTTTTAAAAGCCTCTGCTTTAAATAAGTGACAAAATATAAAAAAAAATACTTTTAAATTATCAAAGACAAAGTAAAAAATCTAAACATTATGAAAATTTCATCAACCATGTAAATATATCAAAACCATACAGCTTTTAATAAAAAAATATTCAACCAATTTCTGAAGAAACTAATAACAAAGGAATAAGCAAATCTTAGAAAAGCATTTCAGCAGATTTTAAGTAATAAGGGACTGTATAAGTTGTTGAAAGAAAGAAAACTACATGGATGATACATGGTACAAAACTTTTCATAACCTACCTTGATATTAAGAGAGAAAAAATTGTCAAGGGTTTTCCATTTCAAATTGTATGAATTAAAAAAATAACTTATAAGTTGTTTTGCGCGTTCAGTTTATAAATTTTGCGTCAGAGCAATGAAAAATGTCAAAGTAGAAGAGAACAGAAAAGTCTGGTTGAAATTGAGTGGAATAGGAAAAAAGAAAAAAGGAAGATAATTTGAGAAAGGTAGGAAGGATAAGCTGAAGGTAAAGGTTGAGAGAAGCTGCAATAACTACATTTTGATAGTTGGTTTACCTAGCAGAGGATAGTATCCATAAAAATATTTGGAGGAGGTGGGGTGGTGAATGGTTGATTCCAATGGAGAAGGGGAAACATTCTAATATAGAATGATTCTATGCAAGTAGAGAAGTGAGATAGAAGGCAAAAATGAAATAAAGAGACTAGACTAGTGCAAAAAATAAAGTCAGGAGATAAGATGAGAATGTAAAACAAAACAAAAAAAAAAATTAAAGCTGAAAAGATTGTCAACAATATCTTCATTCTAGTCATTCCCATATTGACACTCACAAGAAGTAAATTTATATGGTTACTCTTCTTAGTCTTATGTTGGCATCTAATAAAAGAATACAGAGAAACAGATTAGGAAAAAAAATTATATCAATTTTCATTTCAATGTGTATGCTAATATGAAGTTTTGTTTTTTTTAAATTATGTAGGTTGTCAATGCTTTTTTCATTTTGTTTTTAATTATCCTTAAATTTTCTTTTTATTATTTTTTATAATAATCATAAATTTTAGAATTTATATAAATTAAAAGAAAAAAATAATTTTTAATCTTTGAGAGCTAAAAGACACTAGTATGGAATGGGCAAAGACTGGAGAGATAATGTTACACTTGGCAGAAGCACCTGGGAAACCAAAGAAAAAAAAAAAACTACTACTCCTTACCTAAAAACCAGTCTGCTTTCCTTAAAAAAAGAATTAGAAGAAACTAATTTTGATCCTGACATAGAAACACACTAAAAAGATGTAGCAATGTCTTGTTTAATTTTGAATAACTATTTTAACTATTTTCAATATACAATGTAAAATAAAAATTAAAAAATGAAATTTGAATATATATTTAAACAAACATCTTTATAATTGGTTAATAAAGCTAACATGTGATTTTATTACAATACATCCAAAGTAGTATACTAAACTTATTTTACATGCATGCAGTTTCTGGTTTGTAATTGACATTCTTAATAATCAAATGGAATAATTGATTCACAGTCATACATGTATATATATATATATATATATATATAGTATATCATATTTGGTTTTATTATTTTTGTCAGGGTTTTTAAAAAAAAACACATTTGAAAGAAAATGATTCTATTCAATATTATTTATATAGAATTTTTTTCTAATATCACTCAACTCACTTCCGAAGCATATTAAACCTTTCAAGAGTTCACTTCCTTCAAATAAGTATGGAGTATTTTCCTTTCGAGCTAATATTTTACTTTTAGTAAAATATAAGCTGTAAGCTTTAGTACTACCATGAAAAAGGAAGTAAACTAGTCAATTCAAAATAACTGGTATTTATAATTACAATAATATGACAATAATATGAATATAAGCTATAAAACTGGGGAAGAGGGATAAAGTTTCTTTTTAATCTGAAACCTTAAAAGAACAGGTTGAATTTCTGAAAATCTGATTATTTAATTAAGAATAACTAACAATTATTTCAAGGAGACCCCTAATAAAAGATTTATAAAAAAAATAAAAATAAAAATAATAGTTTTTTTTATTTATTTTGTGATTGAATTTAAATGTCAACACTTATTGGGTTATATAATATCAAATTTATGTATGGGGAACATATTGCTAGTCATTAACTCATACCAAGGAAAATATTGTTATTAAATTAATATTTGTCTATATTTATGAGATGAGATATTGTAATTATTTACACTACATTGTTCGAACTGTTGTCTTCATCTTTGTAGCCATATTTCCGACATTTCAACCATTGTACATTCCAACAGTCTTCAGGTGACTGAAATTTCAAACTGAATGATTTATTTCATTCACCATGTTCTTCTAGTTCCATGAGTCATGCCTCTTCGTGATTGGAGTAGATAGACTAAACTATCGCCCGGTTTACACTCCACCCATGTCTATTGAACAGGTGTAGAAGGCTCATCCCTTGTTTCCTGTTTAGGATGTGGTTTCCGGCTTTCTCTTTTCCAATCTTTTCACTCTTACGTAGCCCCCTGCTCATCAGTGGCGTTACCGCCTTGCTTGAGGTGATATGATTAAAAAAAAAAAAAAAAATGTCTCATCAGTTATCCCTTTAACTCAACACTATGTTGTTTTTTTTTTGTGTTTTTTTCAATCAGGTATTGAACACACAACCAATGCTTTTATCAACTTGGCTATGTGTCCTTGAGGACATCAGTGGATGAATTTTTGAGACTTGTAAACCTAATGTTTCAGTAACCATTTTTTTATTAAAGCTTGTATTAGAATTTTGTTTTTTGCAATTGTCTTTCTCTAGCACTCTGTATTACTGGTATCCATATTGAATTAATCTCCATGCTTAGATTTTTGTGGCCTAGCATATGCACAGATTCCTTAAGTTTTTCATATTTTCCAGTGGTGTTTTCTGTCTATTATTTCAACTTCATCCCACATAGGATGGTGATATCCCTTTTCCCTGGCTACAACAGAAGTATAAAAAAAAAAAAACTTAGTTGAGTTATAGACAGAGATAACTGATGCCAAGACAACTGGAGGTAGCATGACTTGTGGAACTAGAACAATCTACCCCGGTGAACGAAATAAAGGGTTCAGTTCAAAATTCCAAGAAGAAGGCTGGAGCATACAATGGCTGAACAATGCAAATCGTGTAAATTATTAAATTAAATGTGAATATAATAGCAAATAATATGAAACTTTTTACAAAGTTTTTTATCTGATGTGTATACATGTTTACAAAGTTCAAAAGAATAAAAATCAGTAAGAGATATACCAAAACCAAACTATTTTTTTTATATTTTAAATAAAAAAAAAAAGAAAAATTAATGGTGCAACAACTATGTGTTGATTCAAAGCTGTGCAGTTCCAACAATTGTAGAATAAAAGACAAGAAAAGAATAGAAAACTTAAGGCAGACAAAAGGGAAACTAACAGACAATTTAGCTGATCAACAATAGAGAAATAAAAAACTTTACATTGATAAAATTTCTAATAGTGAAAGAAAAACAATGGTTGCCTTGCAGTTTATAGAACAAGATAACAAATCAGACTATGTCAGTGCTGTAAAATGTTAGAGAGGTTTATTCTTCATTTACTTAATTATTGATAGCTAGGCTTGTATTGTAGACTTTCAAAAGACAATTTAAAATAATTATCAAAAATAGCCAATACATGAGGTAGAATAATGCAAAATTTAAAATAAATCTTAAATCTCTCATTATTTAAAACTAAAAAATTAAAACTAAGTCAGTCATTGTATTAGGTAGAAAAGAAAAAGAGACAAAATATGAAAAATGATCTGAATTAAAACAGCCACATTTTGAAATAATGAATAGTTAAAGCAATATAATTTTGATTCTAAACTTCAGAAATATTTAGCATCCATTTCTTTTGCTTCTATTGTTTTATCTTCCTCTCTGTGTGCCATGAACCTTCATGACATAGGTGATCATGGACTTCTGTAGGAGGTCCTACATTTTCCTTTCCGTGTTTGCTATCAGCATTTTGTCATCTGCATATCTTATATTGTCCAGATTGTGGCTACCAATGACAAATCCTGGCAAGGATTCTAGCTTTCTCAGAATTGTTTTGCTGTACAGGTTGAACAGATCCAGTGAGAAAACACATCCTTGTCTCAAGCCCCTTTCTATTTTTGTATATCTGCTGAATTTGTTTCCTGTTTGTATGCAAGCAGTTTGTTGCCAATATAGATTCTTGATTATACTAATGTCTTACTCGAATATGTTGAGGTTGCCGAGCATCTCTAATAAGTCTTTGTGGCATACTTTGTCAAACATCTTTGCATAGTCTTTAAAGCACATGTGCAGGTCCTTCTGCATTTATATTGCTCTTTCTGACAGCATTCTGAGCATGAGTATCATGTTCTTTGTTCCGGCATCTTTATCATGCACTGTTCTTGTTCTATCTCTGGCTTGATTCTGTTGTGCACTCTGTTCATCAGAATTTGGATGATGAGTTTTGTTATGCGATTCATTAAGCTGATTGTTAGTTCATATTCATCTTTATTTTGATTTCATATCTTGGAGTTGACATCAATATAGTTGCAACCATTTTCAAATGATTTGTGTTATTTTTTTTTATTTAAAGTATATTATAAAATATAAAAAAAGTACTAATAACTAATAAGCATAAAATTTAAGAGTTTAATAAATAAACAAGATTAGTCTAATAACAGATATAAAGAAGTCTTTTCTTTCCGATTAAAACATCAATATACTTTTGATGAGCCAACTTAATACAGCATGGGAAAAAATATTTTTCTCAAATTAACAAGCATGATATTATTCCAAGATATATTCAAAGTTACATTCTTATTGCTGTTGTGGTTTTATAAATACATTTTGACTTCAATTTTCCTTGGGCACACAATTTGGCATTAAAAACTTTGGCAATGTAAGACCATTTACTGGTCAATTTGAAAAATATCATCTGGTAATATTACTAGTACCTAGATAAAATATTTTCCAGCTATCAAAAATTCTGGTTTCAGATAAAATATAGCAAAATTACTTTCCCCTGATTCTTCTCATGCTTTATTTTGTTTTGGTATGAAAAACAGACTGTAGTGTTGATTTTGTTTTATGCAATCCATTATCAGGATCATATATACTGTCTCTCCCACTATTATTTTGACTTTATTCCAAAGGGAACAATATGCTCCATTTAACTCCCATATATGTTCTTCCATGCCTGATTCCATGGATCCACTTTGGATGATGATTTTTCAATTTTTTTTTTTTCAAGTCTAATTTGGAGGAATTTACTGAATCTTAATTTTCATACGTTTACTACAAACATGTAATTTTGTGTAAATGAATTTTGGTTTGATTTTTTGCACGGAGATTGTGAAAATTTTGTTATGGAAAACAATTGTGCCAATAGATTGACAAACTATTGTTTCAACTACCCTCTCTTATGTAAGCTAAGTGCATTGTCCTTTTATAATTAATATCCTTTGAGTTTATCTTTTTATTAACAGGTTCCAAACTTATTTGATACACTATGTACATTGTGAAATTTATTACTGTCACTACAAATATAAAATAACATATTGAAAAGCATAATAATGCAGACTAGATATGACAAAAATGTAAAGTCAGGTCATAATCATAAACAGAAAAAAAAATATTATCAATGAAGAATGAGATTTATTTATAAAAAGTGTAAGAAAATAGTTTTATTTATCCTTCCATAATAAAGTTTGTTTCTATAAATTACAGCAAAGCAATTTTTTTTAACTTACAATGATTGAAACAAGTTTTATCGTTTTGTTTTCCATAACATAATATTTACACAATGCAAACAAAAGCAATAATCCACTATGCTTTTATTTAATTCAAAGTTTCAGATAAAATGAATAAAAATTACTCTTCCTTACTTTTCATATTTTCTTTGACCAGATATGAAAAATAGACTGATATTAATATGTATTATAATGTCTTAAGTCTGGAAACAAAAATATCTAATCTATTTCATACATAATAAAAGGCCTATGTAAAAGAAAATCTAAAGACCTCCTTATAATGCATAAGAGAAATGGAAACAAACAAAATTATATATCATAATTTCCCTAGTGACAAACTTTAACATTTGTCATTATACAATATTTCTACCTGCTAGCTATTGAGAATAAGTCAAAATGAAGAAAAGAAACAATTTACCCAAGTCAGATGAAAAAATAATGGCTTAATCAGTTGGTTTTGTTGGTCAAAGTGTTCATCTTATGTAAAAAATGAGAAATCTACTGACTTATTATTTCATCCCTTTGAATATATTGGTGAATACTGAAATTTGATACAATTCACCTTTCAACATAAATTACAACCACACAAATAAAGGAGTGCAAACTTAACAATGTAAGAGTTTTTTTATCTTTTTATCAGAACATATCCACAGAGGAATGAAAATACATGCAAAGCTTTTCTAGCAGATTTACTAAAACTAGAATCAGATAAAACAGATAAGTACCAATAACAGAAAAGCTATAAAAAATTACAGGAGATATTTTGGTAACTTGTAAAGAAAGCATACAACAGAACATTGTTAGATTTATCATGTGATATACTTTTATACAGTGATAACAAAGAACAACCATTCCTTAAAAAAGCTAATATGAGATTTAATTACATACATCAAAAGGATGTATGCCATACTTATTTTATGTAAAATGCAATTTATCTGGTTTGTAAGTGACCTTAGTCAAATGGAATATGTAAAATTCATAAATGATAAAAATGTTAACTTATTGCTAAGAAACTATTTTAATCTAAGATAATTTTAACTTCTCATAAATATTCATGGTATATGTAGGTATATTCTTTGATATAGAGAATATAAATTAAAATGCAAAAAAGATAAAAAATGAAAACTTTATTATATATTGCAGACAAAATACGGAATTAAAAATAATACTGTGCTAAGTAAATGCTTTAATAGTGAAAGTGTTTTTAATATTAAACTTGAAACAAAATAAATACAAATTTGACATTTTCTAAAGGTATATCAGGTAAATTTTAAAATCTATGGCATTATAACAAACGTTTTATCAATTTTA
Organism: Ascarosepion bandense; assembly: GCA_037127315.1. NCBI lineage: Eukaryota > Metazoa > Mollusca > Cephalopoda > Sepiida > Sepiidae > Ascarosepion > Ascarosepion bandense. Next base: position 2,113,696 of record JBBBDQ010000680.1, on the reverse strand, counting down.
TTCATCATAAATTTAAAAACTTTAATTTCAAACACTGATTTGGAATCTGAGATACAAGAAAAAATGGCACTGACAAACTTTTTAAAAAGTCAGCAGATTATGAACTTGAGTTGCAAGTAATAGCATTATAAAAATGATTAAAAATAAGCATCATTGACCAGAGGTAGGGGGTGAAAGAGAATCTTGAGAGATATACCAAGGATAACAGAGAAATCAAGGATAATGATACCAGAAAGGGGTACAATAAAGTCAACAGTTATAAGCAGAAAGGGGATAAACAACAGAGTAATATCCTTGCCCTTTGAAAGCAGAACAAAACCAAAAAGGGAAATGGAAGAAGAGAGAGAGAGAGGCCAGTGAGTAAAGCTAGTCAGTCACCTGACCTAGAAAGTCAAGGAAAACTAAAAAAATAAAGTAACATAAAACAAAGAGTAAGATAACTTTTACGGTCATAAAAAGGCCTTGGGATAAGGTGAAGAAAATGTATCTAGAAGTGGGCAATGATGAACACTTTTAATGAGACTTACTTTATACGACAAATTTGATTGTAAATAATAATCAAATAATTGGATATTTCTACTTTCAATATTTCCTTTAAACCACCAAACCAAGAGAACGATGCTACTCTATTAGTTTTTTTTGCTACTGTTTCAAGAATTTAATCATTGGCTTCTTAATATGGTAAGATACCCATTGTACAAAGAAAAATGGATGCATTTATTTTTTTTATTTTTGTTTACCTGCAACAGAAATCGTTTCTTAAACGCTTTCTATACCAAAATAAGTAGAGTCTAGTCTTAAATTTTTAATGATTTTTTTTTCTACTTATTGAAAATTATACCAAGTGACTATACTTCTGCTGATGCACACAAGTCAATTATTAAATTATTAGCAGTGTAACAAAAAATCAATTGTACATAGTTAATAAATTTTTAGATTAAAAATGTTTAATGAATCATAATTCTACATTGTTTCTTTTTTTTAATCTAGTGAAAACTAAAGACCAAAAATCGATAAAGTTGTGTATAAATTAGTCTTTTAAAGTAAGTTTACATAAGTCATTTTTCAATAATTTAAAACATGTGAAAATGTTTTGAATACAACAATGAAAATGAAAACAATCTGAATAGCAATGAATTTAAATTCCTCATCTCAAAAATTGATAAAAATTAAGAAAATCATATTAAAATGTTCCACATTTGACAGAATAAATTAATATTAATTACAAATAGTGAATTGAATTTTAAGGACTAAAGTTTTACAATGCAGTAAACCTCTAAATCTTTTTTTCTGTGATATGAGTCGAGGTAGCAGAACAGAAAATTTATTTAATGTGTGAAAGTTCCTCCTCCTACTACCCACCAAACCAAGAACAAAAAAAATTAAAAAATATATCAATTGTTTTAATTATTAAAAATTATTCTAAATTCATTTATTAAAGTTTAATAAATGAATTTAGAATAAGTGTGACACATATAATGCAGATATTTCCAAGGCAAATTTGATTCTCATTTTAAGTTACTTTTTCTAATATTAAAGCTTATTTAATGTAAAAAATATTAAAAAAACAAAAAATAATGCTCTTTTATAAATAAGTTACTGCTTAAATAATTTACAAAAACCTAGAACCTCAATTGATTATTTCAATTCTAGGTATTTGTAATTAATAAAGTAAGTCTCTTAATTTCTACACAATACTTTGTCATTTAATTCAAATGACATTATAAAATCATTATTTTAGGTGGGCTTGATTTTAATTTCTAGCATCAAATATGTGAACATTAACAATAAGCAACAAGATACATTGATAAAATATTGATAAAGATTTACATTAGACATCCTTTAAGAAAAATAATCTTATAACCATTTAATACCAATGGTTTTAGGGATTAGTTTTCTTTGTTTATAAGTTTGATACTTAACTGTAAAATAAACAAATATAAAATAATAAAATATGATAAATCTAAGATAAGTAATGTAAATCTCATCACAGGCAATATGACAAATTAACAAAACAATTATAAACTACATTTATTACCATTAAATGGAATTAAATTCTATAGATCATGCACTGGGATCAGCCTGTATATGTTCTTGTCTTTATAATTAAAACATATTTTACAAATTTGTAAAACCATCCTGATTGTTTTATTCCAGAAGTTCAATATATATATTCAATATATATGAAACTTTTCTTTTTTTTTACTTTTAATTATTAGGCTTAATACCATTAATACACTGTTGAAATAATCAATACAAATAAAAGAAAAAAGTAATCTCAAATTTATGCAAAATGAATCATAATTCATTTGAAAGGTACATTTCAAAAGAGAAATCACTAAATATATTATAAAAACGTACATCTACATTTCAGTGTAGAAAGTACAGGCAGTGTAAAGAAGCCATTATCTAATCTAACCTTATATAATAAAAGGAACTTTGTGTGTGTGTGTGTGTCCGTTACCTATAGACTCCGAAACGGCTAAACCGATTTTCTTGAAAATTTACACAGTTGCACTATAAGCGTCTGCGAGTGTTAACTTCTTAGCTAAGTTTTGTGTCGAGGTACCCCCAATAAATATCGCTAATCGAAAAAATTGGGTTATAGAAGGAGTGGTCCGATTTTAATCAAATTTGATACACTCATAGACAAAGATATAAGAAACAATATTCAGAAGTTTCAAGGTTGCAGTTCTTACAATAGTGCAGAAAATCGATATAATATATCGATATATATATATATATATATATATATAAAAGGCAAGATGTTTGTGTGTGTTTCTGTTTATCTACCTGTATGTCTGTATTTTTTTTCAGCTCTTTTATTTTAGTTTTTGCTTCGGGTTTGGCTTTAAGTAGGTATAATTGTAGTTCTTAGTCTCAGCCATGATACCATTTACTCAGGACTTATTTAGCCTTCAAAATTCAGTTTATGACGAAAAAAAACTTATTTGATATCGATACCAGGAAATCAAAATTTGACTTACATCCATTCATTTTTCTTTCAGTCTACAATTTCGCTTTAACTGGAAACAACTATTGCTTTTTAGTCTTTCGTGCCAACATCCAAAGAGTTTAAGCTCCAGGACCACGGATTAGTTTTAAAGCTTTCATTAAACCCGAGCAATGCCGGGCTATACTGCTAGTCTAAGGTAAATGCAAAAGACATTTCAATTTAACTGTTCGCTAAATGAAGTAGTAATATTATTAAAAATGTTAAGCAATAATTCAACAGGATATACAAAAATATGAAAAAATTGTATCAAGTTCCCCTACTTCCAAAATCCAAATATATAAGATACAATCAAATAACAAATAATAAAAAGTAAAATAAATAAATGAAAACATAAAATTTGAAACTTTTTAGATGAAATATCATCATTAAGTTATAAGAAGCTTTTCTTTTATCTTACTTTTGTTGTTCTTTTTTCTATTGCCATGTATACATTTGACATGAAAAGGTGAAAATTCTTTGTCTAACCAATTTCCGTCTGATATGTATTGAAATTTCATTGTTTTGATTTTGTACAAAAAAAAATATAAAAAAATGAACACAAAAATATACTAAATAATAAATTTCAATGTCATTTAGTATACCCTGCAGATATATCAGCCATAAAAAAAATGGCTGGCCACTCATATCCAAGGCTGCATGGCTACTAAGGCAGCTAGCCATTCCCTGTTGCAGACGCCTGCTCAGGCACATTTGTATTTATTCAGCACTCACAGAGCTCACCTGTGGTTTATACTACAACTATGCTGAGTGTACCTTACTTTCTGCATTATTAGGTGTGGTCAACAGCAGCCTTTGAGATTTCATTCGCCAAATCAACTCAGTCAATTAAAAAATTAATTAGGCAATTAAATTTTATTGCTTTATTCACCTGCTATCAATTAAAAATCTCGAAAAAATGAAGGTGTCCCTTCAAATATAGAAAAAGAAAATCTGATTCCTTTTACAACCCAAAAGTATGCTAGTGAAAATTCACAAGTTACTTAGAATGACCTACAATGACATTATTGAACTCTTTGGTCTTATGCATGACACCTGATTTATGTCAAAATGTGTGATTAAATAAAAGACATTGATATCCCACAATCATCTAAGCAAGATCTGACAAATGAAATTTAGATTGACAAGCTCCTGTCTCGTTTTTATTGTTCCGGTCAGTGTAAACATTTGTTTAATTAACACTTCCAGAGTAGAACCAAAATGTCTCTCTTTCCCAGATTAAAGACGCTCACAGATTTTTAGAAACTCATTTGAAAAATATTAACCTTGACTTAACATCTATATTTCCTCCCTGCTTACAAAAAATAAAAATGAACATTTGAAAAAAAAGAAAAAAAAATATGTATACTTTTTTCAACTACACACTGAAAAACTAATTAAACAAGTAATTTTTTTATAGAAAATCATTGAGAAAATCAGATTTGTTATTTTTTTTTATCATCTATGAGATGGAAGTTGTAGTCACACAGAAGAAAGAAACTACGAATTTAGGTGTCTCCACTCAATTGCCGAAAGAAAAAAAACAACAAAGTTTTATCAAAATGTTTATGCTATTTAAGAGGAAAGATCAAATTTTGTTATTATTTTAAAAAAATTTTTAAATCTTCCAACACGTTTGAAATTTTAATTAAATTTCATTTTTTGTTTTCCGTCAGTGATTCTCACTATGTTTACGGGAGGCGACTATTAAGAAAATAGAGTCAGTTGAGTAAAATGATTTGGGAGCAAGTAAATTTTCCCTTGCTCTTGACCACCAGTCAAGTGATTCCTTTTTCAAATCTCAAAGGCTGGTCAACAGTCTTGAACAAGGCCAGCATGCTCAAATCCTCCTCAGTCATGATGACTTGTGACTGTGCTAGCACAACCATTGACAGGCACCCCCCAAAGAGTTTTGTCTGCCCAATATTTTCACTATTACATAGCCCCCTGCACATCAGTGGTGTTACCGTCTTGCTCGAGGTGATACGATTAAAAAAATTACATTCACAATGCCTCAATCAACTCATGATATGATATTTCAGGCACTTTCCAAAGGTGCTGCACACTAAGATCACTTCCCTCTGATATCATCAAGATGTCATCTTCCTGATAAATAGACCACAGTATGGGTCAAACATTGGTCACACTATCACAAGTTGAAATTAAAAACAAAGTATGAAAACATTTAGAAAAATAGAATTTAAGAATTTAATACTTTTTATCACAAGCTGCATATGGGATATATATTAGATATTAAATTTATTGGATTTTTAAATTGGTAACTGAGCAAAAATAATTCACAAAAATTATAATAAATGTGACATTGAAAAATTATCAACCATCAAATCCCAAATGTTTGGTAAATCTATTTCATCATAAATAAATATCTGGGAATCATTTATAATTGATGTTAGAATGGCAGTTCTAAAATAATTAAAGGTGAATTACTTTTTGACATTAAATAAAACTAATGTTATTCTAATTTTAATAATTCATCTTTCAGATTACAGAGCAATAAAGATAGCAAAAAAAGTTCTAGATTTGGTTATGCAATAAGAGAAGAAATAAATTATGTATATTCTCATTCTTGCTAAGTATTTTTATCAGTACATTCCAGCAGATATATTCTCTGGACTTTCTTAATTGTATTAATTCACCTAGTAAAGGTTTGTTTTTCTCGGTGATGTATTTTAAATTTGGGTGTCAAAAACTCATTCAGATTAACATCATGAAAATAACATTTTCACAAAAATGATGGAAAAAAACAAAATTTAGTAAATATTTACACAATTAAGATTTCCAAAATTTAAATGAGAATTAGCATAACATTCTGCTGTACAAAGTGTTCATCACAAAGAAAATGATCAGTTTATCATTCAATTATTTCTTTGTATATCGTATTGAAATACTCATAGCATTTAAACATACTTAAAAATTATCTAATAAGAATTACAGGATTATTAAAAAAAAGAGCATTTGAAAAAAAAAAATTAGAATTAGTCTCTGAATGTAAATTAATCATTTGTGTGTTACAAAATTTTACTAAAACGAAGTTATGAAAGAATTGGTAGTAGTTATTTCCCTTGGAATTCTTTTCATGAGTGTGTGAAGCTTTTTAAAACACATCCACTCTGTAAGTCAGTTAAAAAAAAACATTTTAAAAAAAGAAAAAGCAGAAAATAATTATTTAAAACGATATGTTGTATAGTTTGATGTCTTTTGCCAGAAAAATTGTAAAAACAAAAGTTAGCATGTGTATGTTTTGAATTAAATTTTGCATGTAATTCATTTTCACCCCAAGAAAAGTTGCTTTCAAAATAATATTACCTTAGGTTTATTATGATTTGAATTTTCTGTAATGTGTTTTTGAAATACTAAAAAGCCTTAATTCTGAAAACCAAAATAGGGTGTACAAAGCACAAACCTTTGAAAAGAAGCATTAACATACATTTTATCTTAAATTAACAGAGATTTTTAAAAAAATCTATTTAAAATTCTGAAAATTTATATTGATCAATTGTTTGTCATATTTGAATATGATGACTAAATATTCAAGTATTTGATAAAGTTATGATAATTAGTACTACTGCTAGTAATGATTATCATTTAAAATTAAAAACAAGTATGAATTTATTTAGAAACAAAGAATTTAATACTTTATATCACAAGCTGCATATGGGATATATATCAGATAATAAATTTATTGGATTTTTAAATTGGTAACTGAGCAAAAATAATTCACAAAAATTATAATAAATGTGACATTGAAAAATTATCAACCATCAAATCCCAAATGTTTGGTAAATCTATTTCATCATAAATAAATATCTGGGAATCATTTATAATTGATGTTAGAATGGCAGTTCTAAAATAATTAAAGGCGAATTACTTTTTGACAATAAATAAAACTAATGTTATTCCAATTTTAACAATTCATCTTTCATTTGATAGTTTAGCTTTTAGATTAGAGAACAATAAAGATAGCAAAAAAAGTTCTAGATTTGGTTATGCAATAAGAGAAGAAATAAATTATGTACAAGATTTATTCCACAAATTATCCAGACAAATATTCTCATTCTTGTTAAGTATTTTAATCAGTATATTCCAGCAGATATATTCTCTGGTCTTTCTTAATTGTATTATTTTATTACCTGATCTTTTTTTTATATTCAGAAATTTAGTTGGAAAAAGAAAAGTAGATATAGGTGTGCCACTGGCGCCAAATGAAGGGTAAATGTGAAGTCAGGATGCATCTCTGATACTAATAAAAACCTAGTACATATATTGGTTTTACGACAACCACGCTCTCCCGTAGACGTACATGTCATCTTTCTGATTAGAGTACTATTAAACAACATTTCTCTGAAAAACATAAACATGTAGGTAATATCAGACAGATTTTGGTCAACAATACGGTGATCCTTACTCATACACAGAGTAAGAGGAACCTGCAGATATTGGAGGCCATGTACATCAAATCTAAACAACCAACACTCAATAAAATCAACTTTAAAACCGGAAATAACATATTACATTGCATTTGACTACATGTAGTTGTTGTCATTTCGTGCTATCACATGGTGTGACGTCATAAAACCGCATCGCAAATTTAAGAACTGCGTTTATTATTTTTGGTAACTATTGCCGTTGCCAAGTGGAGTTTTATGTCAACACAAAATAAAATCGTCGGTGATGGTGGATGTTATAATATTTTAGTTTAAACAACCTCTCTGAAGATGGCTCATGTGAGCCGAAAGCTTAGAATAAAATCAATAAATAATTATCCAAATGTTGGAGAATTTTTGTCTTTATTTTCAACTGAAATTAAAGCAAAAATACGTTTAGAACGGCTCATGATTAAACATAATAGACATTCATTGTCTCTTATATTTAACAGCATGTTTAGAAAATTACTTGCTGCCTCGATATACTAAATATATATATATATATATATATATATATATGAGAAAAATAGAGCAAATACTACACTGGCTAAATAAAACAATATAAATTTAATATTCAATCAAACTGTTCCATTTACAAAAATTGTGTAATTATTTATTATAAAATGGATCACTGTAATTAACAGTTTTAATGGTATAGCCAAAAATGATTTATTCAGTAAATCAAATTCTGTTTATGTGTAATCGTAATTTGAATACATTTTATTTTTATTTTCTACAACTTTACATATGGAACAACTTATATTGCTGACAAGCACCAATGCACACACTTCCATACATTATTTTTTGTTAAAAGTGATTTAACAAATTATACAGACATTCATTTGGAATATTGCAACAAAAAATTATTCTAATCTGAACAATCTGAAACAACCTAGCTAGAATTTAAGATTGTAAATATTTAACACCATCTTATGTACAACATAAAAAATTTACAATAAAATACAAGTTAATATACACCTTAGTTGAAGACTCTGAACAGTAACAACTAAAATGCAATTAAAAGGGAAAATAATATATAAACAAAATGTTAACTTTACCACCACCTCAAACAAAATGTTTAGAAGAAAGCTTCTGTCAATACTAAAATGAGTTATAACAGTGGATTTGAAAAGTCTAATTTCATAAAAAACTGTTTGAAAAAATGATTTTATAAACTTTAACTGATAGTAACACTAATTGTTTAGTTAATAAATGCTGAATGATTCCTGTAATGAAACAACTAATTCCACCATTACCATCCATATGAATTTTATGAATCAGTTAAATTTGTTAAACAGAAAATCAATCAAAATATAAATCATATTCATTTTTTTTAAAAAAGAAATTATACTGACTGTAATTAATATAATTAGAGTTACCATTATTAAACTAAGGTGACATTATCTTTCTTTTGTACAAGAGTAAAAAATATAATCCTACAAGTAGGTTAGTAAAATTTAATTCAAGTAATTTATAAATATATTTTCTTCTATGTGCTGTTTTCTTTCAGGATGCGAAAAATCATGGCTCTCCACAACTACCAGTCCTTTTAAGCTCTTAGTATGGTTTGCGTTCTTTCCTAATCCTTGTTCTATCAACCATTTGCACAAGCTTGTTAGGTAGATTATTCCCTTTTTCCCCTCTGGTCTTCAATAGCAATGAGTTTCAAATTTGCCAAGCCCTCATTCCTCATTATGTCCTAGAAATTCCAATTGTCTCTTTATGATTCTAAGTATATGTCCTTTTTGTTTCCATTTTCAATAAAACTTCCTAGTTACTAATATGTTCAATACTCTTTTTTTTTTGTTTCTATTGAAATTTTCTGGTTTCTTAAACTTTTTTTTTAGGAAGACATCTTTCACTATTCCAGTGCACCTTCAGATTTTAGTGTTGTAATTCCAATCTTCTGTTAAAACACTTCCTACATATGGTGAAACAGATTTGTGCAACTGTATCACTAAAAAACAAAATTAGCTTTATTCACCAAGTTTAATCAAAATATGTTAACAGAAATCAGGTTGAGTTATTTGGGATTGGTGAAATGGTTTATATTAAGACATTTGATAATCAAAGAAACTGGTAACAAAAACAGTTAAATGACAATCAATTGATCACGTCAACATTTAGCTAACTTACTTTTCATGCCCCTTTTACATCATAAAGAAAGAAGGGGGCTACAGTAGTTAACCAAATTTTTCCATTTCAGTCTGCTACTTGTAATACCCTTCCTATATTCATGGCAACAATACAGTCTAATGTCTGAATATAAACCATTTCACCAATCCCAAATAACTCAAAATACATTAAAACAGAATTTTCTTGTAAAAACAAAATAAATGATATCCAAGTATAACTTGGATGACAAATATTTTGACTGAAGCCAAAAGAAAAAAAAAGGTTACCATATCTCATTTCATGTTAATTTTTCCCCCTCTTAAAAAATACTTCAGTTCAACAGAAAAAAAACTAAGCAGGAATTTTATGGTTTCAGTTCCTCCTCAAGTTTTACATATTCATAAAAAAAAAAATGTTCAATATTATTTTTATTATAAAACTGTGAATTATAATTAAAATCTTAATCTATGAATTCATGAACAAAGCATGTAAATAGTAAAAATATTGAATTGTTAAGTGTAGGCAAGATTTCAGTTTCAAAAAAATCTATGAAAGTGTCTGAAAAGTTAAAAAAATTTACTTTTAAAAATGAAATATGCCCAATCTTCATATATTTTTAAATGTTTTTTCTACCAAACAATAGAATCAGAAAATAATTTTCAAATAATATGATTAATTACTCTAGACTTACTGGTCTAGACAAAGCAAAAATATACAACTTTTAATTTTAAGTTTTAATCTAAAACTATTAGCAACTTATCTAGATATGATAAAACATCAATTTCATTTAATAAAAATATTAATTTTTTTCCAGCTTTATTTTATTAATTTTAAATTTACATTTACACAATTATGAAGAATTTCAAGAAGAATTTCTGGATGAAAATATCATAAAAATGTAATCATATGGTTTACCTAAAAACAACAAAGAACAGGACACTGGAAATCTACACCTTTCTGAAAATATAAATTTTAACTTTTTGAATAATTTTAAAAATTTCTATGAAAGAAAATGACTTTAATGTGTAAAAACTCAATGTATTCTGTATGAATTGAAGAAATTCATAATCCTCACAAAACAAAGCTGCATTATTATTTATTGACAATAACATTAGTAAAAAAATAAGTTTAGCTTTTAATATCAACAGAAAAATCTAAATATTTATTCTAATTGTACTTATAAAAATGGTTGACATATTTTAAATGCAAACACACATTTCTTAATGCCAAAACTACATTTGCATAAGAATGTAGAAGCATATTTTCATGATCAGTAACAAAAAATCGTATTTTTCAGTTCAATCAATTCAAGCATTTATTCACCATGTATGACCCATAAAAAGTGTTGTAAATAAAGAACATTTATGGCCAAAAAAGTGGTAAATTGTGGTTTCATACCCTCTCTTTTCTTGAACTTAAATACTCTGACATTCTTGTACTATAGCCAAGACTAAAATTCTATGAGGCAAAGAGAATATAAAGCTCATACCAAATGCTTTGATTGATTACAATAAGAGATTAAAAGTAAAAAAGCAATTGATTTCCATTCCTTCCACATGAATGAATTAACAATCAATTATTGTTCATTATGATTACATTTCTAGCTAATTTTTTGTCTCTCTTTGCAAGGCATTCCATTAACAAAAGCATGCCAACAATGGAACTGGTAAAATGTAATTGGAAGTTCCTCACAGAGTTTGCTCTTGTTATTTCCCCTCTGTTTTGTCCAACAAATTCCCTTTGAAACACATGAGTGGAATAGAATTAGTCACTATGTTATGGCTGAAAACTGGAAAATGAAATGGAATGTAGGCCTTATTCTAAAAATGAATACTTCAATTTTTGTCTGTTCACATTCATATAATTTATTTTAAACTTTTACATTGCACTTGACAAGAAAAAGAAAAGCAAAGATAGAAAACAGAATTAGAACTGTACCCATAATTAAGACGTTGTGATTACTCTGTAGGACACCAGAATTTAACATATGGAATCTAGCAGTATATATATTTAGGTTTACCCATAACCATAGCTCACTTTACAGTTAGATCAACAGAGGAAGAGAATATATATATATATAAGAGAGCGGTATGTACATACAGTTGAGGTCATAAGTTTACAATCATTTTCAGTTTTATTTACATTTTAAAATATATTTACACTGAATAGATTGGCAAGTTGCACAAAATAAAATAAAAAAAATCTCAATTTCTCAAGTTTTACAATACAAATATAAAAATGACAAAACTTACATAGTTGACCTGGTATCAAATGTACTCCAATATTTACCATCTTATTGATATTGGAGTACATAAATTAATAGCAAGTATTATTTAATATGAAAGTGCCATAACATTACTTTTCCTTAGTTAAAAAAAGATACCAACTTGTCTGCTATCTATATCATATAACACTAGTTTCATAGATCATATATCTCAAAAACAACAATATAAATCATCAAAAACAACAATCCACATGTGAGATCCAAACTACAATGAATCATCATTATTTAAAAATTCACATGTCCTTTGAAGAACTGCATTCTTGATCCTAATTACATAAATGATTATATTGACTAAACCACTACGAAACTGATTCAAAGACTCATGCTACATCTCTCTCAATGGAGCTCAATTCACTCTCATTTAAACACACACGGAGACCTACCAAACCCTATCTGGAATATACTTGTTGGCAACACAAGTATCATAGCATCATCCACATGCAAAAAAAGACTAAAAATAATAGAGGCTTTATTAATAACAATGAAAAATCCAACACTCAATAGCATCAACTAAAAACACACTAACAACATGCTTACTGTGCTTGGTACATAACACATACCACTACTCCACATTATGCATAACACCACTTACATTCTGTTCCATGTAAAATAACATTCATCCCAAAAATGTCTAAAAGTATAGCCATAAGTGTTCAAATAAACAAAACATTTGGACATTTTTTATATAATTTATGTTCTCAAAAGAAAAAAAAAATCATGAGATCACATGAAAAATTACATAAAAAACTTAACCATCACACCTTGTCTGTCATTTTTAATGAAACCTACATATATATATATATATATGCAACAACTGCAATTATAAGATTACAGTGAGAATATGAGAACTTGAGTTGTTACTTTACACAAGTATGGGTCGTCATTTGGAATTATTCACAAACAATTAAAACTTGCTACATTATCTGTTCAGGTCATAATTAAGATATCTTTAGAAATGGGCAATATTTTGTTAAGATAAACAATGTTAAAAATATCCAGAACAGAAAGATGAAAATTATTAAAATCCAAGAATAACCAAAGAAGAATTTGTAAAATACTTAAAATTCACAAGCATGCATTTATAAGAATCTACAGTCAAAGTCTTACAAATAAATGACTTAAAAAAACAAGCTATTTCTGCAAGTTTGGCATGTGAGGCTAACATAAAATATGTGAATAATAACTTTAAAAATATCAAATCTTTCAGGGAAACATGCTATGGTTGGATGAAACTAAATTTAAACTGTTTGGATACAAAGTATGTATTTCAAAATCCCACAGAACAGAAGCATTTAAGGCAGAGACTAAGATTCAGATAGTAAAATGAATGCTAGCAGCAGATCATATTATGAGAGTTTTGCTGCCAATGATATTTGTTCTTACTACAAGGTTAAAAGAATTATGGAGAAAAAAAAATTCCTAGACAAAATCCTGAAGTCTTTAGCAAAATGGTCAAAAATAGTAACCAAAAATACCTAAAGCAAATAGGTGTCAAGCTTATATAGAGTAAAATTAAAGTTTCTATTGGTCATCACAGCCGTGACATGAGCCCTGTTGAAAATGACTAAAAAGAAGCAAATCTGTTTTTATGAATTTTTTGAAGAAAAAATAAATAAATAAATAAATAATAAAATTTTAAAAATTCTGAATTTAAAGAAAAAACTGAGTGTGAATTACAAGAATTCTTTAGTAGCAATGAAGATTGCAGAGAAAAGTACAATCAATTATTTGTAACATACGTCTGTTAGCACATGCAATACCGTCTTCATCAGACACCGACCAAGGGTGATGCCACAGTTTTGATGGCTATGGCGGGACCGACACCCCTGGTACCACCAGCAGCGTTTGCCACCAGGCAGGGTATGAAGATAAACTTGTTGATTGTCCCTCTTGTATATTCTCATAAAGAAGTAAATAAAACGATCGTTCCTCTTTGCAGTTTGTATCGGCAATGAAATTTCCTGAACGCGTTTGCCGTTATTAACGCACTCGTGAAGGAAGAAGAAAAAATGTTGTAGATGATCATACAAATATCTCATTTGCGCATATTAGATTGTGATGTTGTGCGAATTTTGTTCGCTTGTTTTGATCTCGACCAAATCCAACTTGACATGTTCTGTACAATTGTTAATTATTAATGTATGAATATCAATGTATATATTAATAATATTAATGTATGAATAATTCTGACCCTCCCTCTTCAATTATTTTAATATTATTTGTATTGTAAAGCATATTTGAATTGTCTTCATTTTTACATTGTATAGCTATCCATCCAATTTAGTTTGCATATTTCACAAAATTAATTCAAATATTTTTTAATTAAAAAATTCTTAAATTTCTGACCTCAGTTGTTCAAGGTTTATGAACAGTTTGAATGTTTATCTTTCAAGCCTTCATGATCAAACTAAAGTGACCATTAAATTCTTAACAGAACAATTTTTAACATATGTATCAAGAACTGAAAATATTAAAAATCAAAGATGAGGATAATAGTCTACATGTAAATAATATAAATAATAACTTCTCATCCAAGAAACTCAGATAAAAATATATTTGTTAAAGTGTTTTGAAGCGAAAAAATTTTCAACTTAAATAACAAAAATGCTCAAAATAGCTGTTTTTCTGTCACTCATCCATTTATTCTGTCTTGTTTGTTAAAATGAAATTTCACATAATGATCTACAAAGCTGGCATAAATGTATGTTAAACAATAAGAAGCTGAACTATAATGTATATTTCTGTATTATATTTCTTATCCAATAAAAATTGTACACAATTTGCTATCAATTCCTATATAACTATATAGAACATTATTCCCAACTGGCAAGTAGTTTCCTTGTAGAAATGACAAAGCATGATGTTTAACAGGAAACAAAAGATCACTTAAAATTGTCATTAAAGCAACAATCAGATTTATACTGAAACTAGTAGGATAAACAGAAGAAAGTCAAAGACATACTAATAATGGATTGCATTATTTTGTACTTACAGTTGAAAAAAAAAAAATTTTTAAATTGGTTCATGACTGATTTGAAATGCTCAATGTTATAGATTAGATCTTTCCATACTAAAGCAATTTTAATTGTCTCAATTTTCAATAGAATAAATATGCTACTGTGAGTTGATTGTCAGCATTATATATTTAATTTCAGTACAATATACAAAATGTGGCATTTGCCATACTCCATAAATTTGAAAAATATTCTTAATCATAAAACTGAAAGGAATAGTGGTAGCAAAATAGAAAGTCATATAATTAACATTCACAATAAAAAGATCCAGACAAAATATCAAAAATTAAGCCAATATTAAATAAACATGCAAATATTCAAGCATTAATTTTTTTTTGTTTCTTGCTACCATATTAGAAAATAAATCATTTGTAAAGAAAGAGTTTCAGTAATATTGTCTCTTTCTCTCTCTCTTTATATTATATATATATATATATATATATATATATATATATATATATATAAATAAGTTATATAAGAGTTAAGTTGATTCATATAAGTTAAGCTATTTTCAGTTGAAAATGCTTACAAAAGATTATTTTTTGCTGTTTTATGAAACCATCATTATGAATTGTAATAGAGATTTAAAGAAATGTTCTAACTTTATTTTAGGCATATTCACTTGTCTCCTGAAACCAATATGAGAAAGCATGTAACAATTATGGAAAATCCTGCTAAGTAAAGCTATGATGGTGTGTGTGAATGAGTGAGAGAGAGTGTGCATATGCATGCATATATATATAGAGAAATGTATATAAATAGACCAACTGTACAAGATACAAAGATGAACTCATAGTGATAACACTGCTGATAATATAAGAATTATACAAAGCTACAGAGTATAGTGGCAAAGCATATCAATAACTTAATAAAAAGGTTAAACAAAAAAATGTTTATTTCTAGTGTTCCTTGGAGAAAAACATGAGGTAAATAAGTATAACAGAAGAGAGTTTCTTACAAAGGTGATGTTTGGATACAAATCTGTTAGATTAAGTAACTGAATCATTCATCAACCCACTAGATGACAGCAGACTTGTAAGCTCAATTTCAGTTGGCTGCAACTTATAAATAATAAAAGCAGATGGTGTTTGTGTGAGAGAGTAAGAGAGAAAAACACTTAATACAGTAATATTTAATGTAACCAATATGATTTACTTTGAAGTGGGAAAAGATAAATAAGAGTAAATTCTTAGTATTATTTTTTTTTAATGCTATGTCCATTAAGAATGTAGTCAATCATGACACTCCAAAGATTACTTTTCTGTGACTTCACATGCATTCTAGGAAAAGATAGTGGAGTAGTTTTCCATTAACTTCTCTACAGCTTGGGATTCAAAAATTTTTTTTCTCCTAAACTGGATGTCTGCCAAGGCTAAAAGTCTATTATACTCTATAGTTGGGTAGGGGGAGATAGATTCATGCTTTTTACAAGGGCATTTTTTTCAAAAGTGAATGCAATAGACTAATCTGAAATTTGAATTTGGCTCACCAATTCTACTTTCTACACTAATAGAAATCCCTAATTTTTTATTAGATGATGTATGGTTAATCATTACTGATTTTTTATGAATATTAGTAAACAGTGTAGAGGAGAAAAAAATAAGCTCTTGATAAAACGTCAACTTACATCCCTTTTACCCAAGAAAGCTTGTTTCTCTCTGCTACATGAGCTCCAAGAGAACTCTATGGTTGACTGAAGACCAACTCTAACCATTTAAACTTAATTGTCATTCCTCCCCACCACCAAATTGCTTAGTGCTATATCCAGTTTTTATACCTGTTTTACTGACACTAGTAATATTAGCATCCTCAATATGTGCTCTTTACTAATGGCTGTAGATAGACAAGCTGAATAGTTGCAATAAAAAGCATCTAAAGATGAAATCCTAGTCAAAAATTAATAAAGAAAACTTCTTTATTAATCATGAAAATGTAGTACTTCTGGATTATACTTATAGTCTATATGTCAAAATTATTACTTGTGCTGTTCCTCTAAGATCAAAATATAATAATTTTAGTTAAATGAAAAATTCACATTTTTTTATGCTTGTATATCCATATGAAATATGCTGAAAGTGTATATCAATCATTTTCTCTTAGCAAGTTCAAGCAACATGATCTTGTGTGTGTGTAGGATGTATAATATAATTCAATAAACAATAATAAAAAAAAAAAAACTTGTTTCAGTAGATAGATTTAAAATCCATCAACACCAAACACGTCTGATATAGATAAAAAAACAGGTGGACAGACTCTCCTGAGATTCTGGACATTGGAGGTGATAAGGTATGTAATTTAATTTGATTTATGATTACTACTTATCCTCAGAGATCTCAAG
Organism: Ascarosepion bandense; assembly: GCA_037127315.1. Taxonomy (NCBI): domain Eukaryota; kingdom Metazoa; phylum Mollusca; class Cephalopoda; order Sepiida; family Sepiidae; genus Ascarosepion; species Ascarosepion bandense. Next base: position 2,096,508 of record JBBBDQ010000680.1, on the reverse strand, counting down.
GTATTTTCTCTCACACACAGGTTTGTCTTTCTTCCATTCTTACCTGAGAAGAGAGTATATGCTCTGGTGAAATTAATAAATTTCCAACCTTGTCTCATTTTTATACACACATGCGCATATATAGTGTTAAATTGTATTGATGTTCAGTGCTAAAATTGGTGTTTTTCTTTGTAGTAGTTTACTGGTAAAAAGGCATTTTAGGATAACAGATTTTTTGTCAAAGTGCTTGATTTCAAAATAAAGATAGAATTAATGTGGAGAAATTTGTCACTTAGGTGCAATATATATATATATATATATATAGTGAGGTGCAAAATTATCCATATGGCTCCACAATCAATTTCAATTAAAATAATACACTTTTCAAATGCTCAAACTTTTTTTTTTCATATAAAAGTTAGAATATGATCTTAGGTATTGAATAAATATTCATAATCCATTTCAAAAATGTTTTATTCATTATAGTATAATATTAATGAATCTTTGTTTTCTTTGTTCTTAATGTTACAAAATGAATATATATAACAAAACAAATACAAATTATCCACATGATTCAACTAATCATCAATAGCATAGTAGTTTTGGTCAATAACTAAACTTTTTCTATAGTCAGTAATTTACTACTAATTTTTAATTTTTTTGCATGCTGTTCCATTTTTCAAAATAAATCAATAACTTTAAATATGAAATTCGTTTTGAATAAAGCCTAACTTGTCATCACAAATTTTCTATTGAATTCAAGTCTGGATGCATTGTAGACCAAAGTAAGGTATTGTGCTGGTCAGTGAGCTAATTTTTCATCAGTATCTTTGTGTTTAAGTTAATTGTTATGCTGCGAAATGAAAAAAAAGGTACCTGGCAGAATCTTTCAAATTTTCCTGTAAAATGTCACCATACTTTTCTTTTTATATGATTCTGATGATTTTAAATGAAATGGGCTATTTCATTACCATTAAAGCATAAGATTACCACCTCCCCATGTTTTACCCTAGGGATGGTGCCCCTAGAATTTATGGCTTCTTTTTTCCTCTACATTCGCTGTGTCTAATTTCATCCAAACAATTAGTCTTCTCACTACATAAAACCATGTTCCCAAAAAAAAAAAATTTTTGTAAGTGGGTATATGCAAATTCCAATTGACCAAAGGTGTGTTTTCTTGGATGGTAACTACTGAGAACATATTTATTGCGTACCCTGCTTATCGTACGATGTGACACATTTACCACATTGTTTGACAAATAAGAAACTGTTTTTTTTTGGTCAACTTTAAGTTTCTTGTATTCACAATCTTAGAGTTTAGGCTGATGTCTCCTATGAAGAATTGTAACAGTTTTTGTTTTAGTATAATTTTTGATATATTGGACAGCTAACTTGGGTACTACTTAGCTGCTTCTCCAAAACTTATTCCTGAATTGCAAGCATTGATGTCATCATTTTAAATTCACAAACAACACTTTCACCCTTGCTATATTGTTGTTATTGTTGATAGCTAGTTTGAAGTGAACATGGAGCACATTCATTATAGTAAACTTAAGTTCTTTGAAAAAAAGTTAAAACTAATAGTAATTTTATTATTGTGATGTATATTATATATATTTCATAATTGAAATTTACTGCTTTAGAAATAATTTTAACCTTTAAATGTTTTAACATATTTATAATCTTAAACACATTTAATAAAAATTTTCTAACGTAGATTATAAAGATTTGTTCAAAATCTGCATATCATATCCATATATGTTATAATATTCTAACTTTTATATATAAAAAATATCTGTTGTCCATATTTGAAAGGTTAATTACTTTAAATAAAAATTGATTGTGCTATATAATTTTGCATCTCACTGTATATTTTATTATTTTATTAATTATAACATGAGAACATCGTACATTTTGTTTCAACTTTGAAAGAAAAATGTCTCCCCAGGTAGTTAACTATTCTTCATTCTTCTTCATTTGAAGATATATATATATATATATATATATCTCAGGAGAAGACTGCTGTAATACATGAAACACAGAGTCAGGTCTAAAACATAGGATAATATATTTCTTTTTTATATTCTCTATTTTGCATGTCTTTTTTCCTTTTCTTTGCAATCAAGAAGAAAAATATATTGCCTAATAAACTGGTGCTAAATACAAAATAAATAACACAAAAAATCAATGGCATCTTAATGTTAGTGAGGAAAAGAGATACTAAACTGAGTAATTAAAGGTTAGCTACTCCTTACCAAGTTTGTCATCTGCCAAGGTGGGTGGTTAATCTTTCATGTCAAGGCACATTTATGCTTCTTTAACACCCACAGAGACAAGCTGTAGTTTATACTGCAATTATGCTGAGCAGACTTTGATTTCTGGGAGAGGGTCAATAATATGATTTAATCAGCCATAACAACTTGTGACTTTGTGCTTCCAAACAGTTTCATCTATCTAATGTCACTTACAAAGCTTGGGTGAAATTAAGGTACAATTATCAGCACATACTGGGGTCATCTCCTCAGGCTGATATTATTCCCCAACAAATTGACCAGTGAGGAATTCAAACATGGAATGAAACACTAATCATCTAAACACTCAGCCATGAAGCTCTGAGTTTAGAGAGTTTCAATAATATATCAGAAATAATTATGGTTGATTTAAAAAAAAAAAAAATATATGAAAATTTTTAGGAAGAAATGTTAAAGGGAACATTTAGATCTGTAAAGGTAGAACAAAATATATTCAGGTATCTAGACAAACTGTGACAACTGGCTTACCTGAACGAGCAGTTTTCAAATCAAGTTTTGAAATAAGAACCTATGGCCTGATCTGATCTGTCTGGGTATTTTTGCTTCTGGCAAATTTTTTATAAAAATGTAAATTTCTAAATGAAATGTTTGGAATATATCTTTTTTGTTTCCATAACCTTTTAGATTGTAGTATTGGTAACCTTAAGTGGTAGGAGTTTAAAATCTATCCATAAAAAAAATATTTCTTTTTAAAGATTTTTAATTGGTCTTAAAATTTTGATCAGGAGTGTATCAAATTGCAAGTTTACAAAACATGGATCACAACTCTTGACACTTTATAAATATTTTTCAATAAAACTCTTGATGGAAACATTGTCTGATAAGTGTAGTCCTCACTCATGTACAAATAATTCATGATTACAAAACAATCTTTATCACTTTTTCTGCTATCTTTAGATTTATTTATGGCTTTATTTTATGATATAAAAATTTGTTTGCAAGACATAATGTAAATGAACCACAAATTTAATTAAGATTGTTTTTGTAGTTATGAATTATCTTTATCTGAAGCTTTATTTTACACATTCATTTGCATTAACTTTTGATGATCATAGAAGATAAGTTAAAAGCATCAGCAAAAAATATTCTAAAATGTACATTTAGTAGAAAACTAACATTCAAAGTATAAATAGAATAAAAGAATAAGAAAATTTTAATTGCTATAAACAATTATAAATCATTCAAATTACACAGTAACAACAGCTGATTAACTATTGATAAGATTAGATCAAATGATATACAAGTTAAAATTTTTATGAGTCCTTTCTTTGGCTTATATTATTGGTTCTGTCTTTAGCAAGGTTTGAACTGAGTTTGACAAATTGGCATGTATTCACTTTTGATACAAGAAGAATGCTGTTGCAAAGGCTTCAGACCAAACAAAACTTTTCAGCACCCATTCGTGCACGGGGGGGGGGGGCATTTCATGTCTGACTGCCAGATTTGGAGAAAGCTATCAACAATTCTAAGAGTCAACTTTTAAGCAATTTGCCATTTCATTCATTCTTAAAACTTCACTTTTATTCACAAGCAAAAATGTTTTGTTTGTTTGCATTACAAATTTTGCCAGAAATGGTCCCCCTGCAATCAAGCCCCACCATATATTAATTGAACTGGAACAAATATTGTCAACAGTCAAAATCAGATTGTATTACACACACACTTAATAAGAATGCTATAGAAATAGTCAAATATATTCTAAATCAATTTCTAATATACTATTCTTCATAACCTAATACACTGAAATATATACATGCAGTGTGCATAAAGCTATATGTTTATATTCAAAGGCTAATCATTTGAATTATTGATGAGAACCACACATATCAATAAACAACTGTCAGCAGATATCATAAATTACTTATGTATATACAAAACTACTCCATAAGAAATTTGCTAAAGTCTTATAAAAAAAAAAGAAAAAAATGAATAAAAGTAGTTAATACTTGTAATAAAATAAGACAATACAGTTTTTGTATATTTGCAAATATAAACAGCCCTTTGTCCAAGAAAATAAAATGCATTAGGATTTATCTATAAATAACTTTTTATCAGTTCTTTAATTCATTCTTATTTATAAAAGAGAGAAAATTCTAGATAGTGGGATCTATGCGCTAAGTAAACAACGAAAAGAATATTTATAAAAATTTAAAGAACCATTTTGAATGAGTGATTTTAACTTCTGACAAGATAAGAAATTAAAGTTATGAAAGTTTTTATAATTAAGAATGTTTTAAGTCAGAAAGAAAAGGTGATAACCTCCAATAAAAAAATTCATTGATTTTTTAAACTTATTTGAAACTATACATAAAAATGTGTAGCTTGAAAGATATCAGAAAACAAAATAATGTGTTTTTCTATTTGATTTTTAACTGCAATAGTAGAACCAATATATAAACAAGCATTTAATACATTTTCAAAATTTCTCAATCTGTCACTAAAAAAATAAATGAAATGCAAAAACAAAAGATTCTCTTTGCTTTTAAAATTCAGTGTACTTGAAAATAATTCAAATTACATCATAAGACAACAATTGTGTAAAAGGCTAATGTGTTCAACAATGACAGCCAAGTTTATTTTGTGTTATTGTCAAAACAATTCTCCAAGATCAGTTGACCATATCAGTTGTTTAACAAATTTATTTCAATATTAATTAACAGCAAGCCTAAGCAACAATACCATTAAAATATCAGGCATCACTAAAATAAAATGGATTATTGAGTCACAAAATCTTAGTTTTGTTTCTGAATATGCCTTAAAACTAATTTACAATAAACAAAAAACTTTTGTAGTTATTCAATGAGCATATAAAATAAGTGACATAAAGGATACAAAAAGTATTTTTCTACTATTAAATTCTTTATTTAAACAAAAAAAAACAAAAGGAGAAAGCAATACCAGCTAGCTATGCTTCAAATATGTGCATTGTATTGTTCAGAACAGCATTATTGCTCCATTTCCCATGAGAATGAGAATGTATATAGTTTCAGACAGGAGAAAATTGAACATTACACTAGCTACACTTAAGGTTTCTATAACTATATAAGCAACAGAAATTATACCCAAATATTTAAAAACATTACATAAAACATTGCTAATCTGGATGTTCAAAAGCAAATTTTGAGATGTGTTCATTGCCCTCTTTTCATACAGATATTTGTATAATTATTAAATGAAACCATGAGTTAATATAAAACATTACTTTTGTTATAAATATTTGGGAAGAAACAAATGTAATTAACAAAAATAAACAAGCAAATTACAAAAGAATTTTTTATTTCATTAAAGTACAATGAAGAGTGAAATGGTTTACACTTTATCTTGTGTGATTCACAGATTTTCTTTCTATTTTTTTTTTTAATTAAAAAAAAAAATCTATATTTTAAATTTTTCGGTTGTAAAAGTTTCAGAGTTATAAAACTTTATCATGTCCTTCAAAAGGCAGATTTACCTAAATGTGTGGGACTTTATAAAATAAGTTTTCAAATCAATTACATCTTTTATTGCATACTAAGTTGAATGACATGCTTACATTTAAAAACAAATGCCAATACTTATCAATTTTTCATCAAAATCTTTCTATAAACAAATATTAAATGTATAAAAAGGCATTTTATTAATAAGAGAAAGTAAGTCAAATGAAAAAATTTTTTTTAGATTTAAAAACTATTGATTTAAAAGAAAAAGTTAAATATAAGGAGAATTTTACAAGAAAAACAAAATTTTTCTGAAATTCAATCTGCTAATTTTAAACAAATGATTGACATTCATTTTCTAAAGTAGAAACTAAAATGGTTCTTGTCAAAGAAAAAGAAATATGAAGAGGAAGCTAAGTTATAATTAAGTGGACACTTTCAGTGTCAACTATGCTTGATACCATTTCTTCAGAAAATTTATAAAACAAAGTAACAATTTACAAGATTTAACACTGGGAAAACATTTGCTGTCTGATTGTGTGACAGTTTCCAGGAATTTAATTTTTTTCTATTTACATTTAAACTATTGTCTTCATCATTGTTATCACAATGAGTGCCATACGTGATACACGCTTGGGTGATCATGTCTCGACAGAGACATGACTGACTGGGCAGAAGATTATCCCGCAGTAGGTTGCCATTGCTTTCTGCGGTAGACTGGTTGCCGACCAAGGCTATAGAACCCAATCTGTCCTGTTATTTAACCCATAACTGGAAGGAATAGATGGATTAATACCTTTCCCAAGGGCATTTGCGCGTAAGTGAATGCAATGAATTCAGCTAGAATTCGAACTCGGCTCCCCAATTTCTCGTTCCGAGCTGATATCCAATGCACCACAACGCACATCCTGTAACCTACAGAAATGAAGACAATAGTCTGAATATAAATAGTGTAAATAATGATAACTTCTCATCCCAGAAATTCAAACACAAATAATTTTAATTTTAATTAATACTCATTTGTCATTAAGCTCAAAAGGACTGTCAATAAATAAACTAGAAAAAATTAAAATTAACAATAAAAAATGAATGAAATATTCTTATACAAAAAAATAAAATTGTTTCAAAAGTAAAAAACAAAACTTACACAATACATTATATTGAACTTAAAAAACATTTCTAACATGAAGAATTACCATTAGAAAATAAACTAATTTCAGCATTTGTCTATACTTCTGAGATGAGGTAGTATTTACATTGTTCAGACTATTGTCCTCATCTTTACTGCCATGTTTATGACATTTTCAGCCTTCATGTGCTAGGAATTTCAAAATAAACCCTTTATTACAATCAATGCGGTATATAATTCTCATTCCATGTGCAATGCCATTTCTGGTAACTGTGTAGTTATCTCCCTTTCACTTAACTCTGAGTTATTTTTTCACCACTGCTGTAGCCTGGTATTGAACTCACAATTTTTTAGGTCAAGTCACTGGAACTAACCAATGTCTATATCCTTGAGGACACATTGCCCAATAATTTCAAATTTATCAATCAACTATTAGGACCTTAAATAAATTCTTCCTGCTTTCCAACAGATGGCATTCCCAGAACTGCATGTGTGTAGTTTCAGATGGTAATGCATCTATAAGAAAAATACTATAAGCAAGTTTGAAATTCAGTGTATGTAATTTTGCTGAAATGTAAACAACTTTGTTTTTTATAGTGTTAAACATGTCAGATTTTGTGCCAAAGTAAGTGTATTTGCAGGGAATTTTACTGCACTACTTTATTCAAAAGAAATCTGCAGTTGAAGCACACAATTCTTGACACATATGGTGACCATACCCTGTTGGAAACAACATGCAGAAATTGGTTTAGATGCTTCAAAAATAATGACTGAGGTTGAAGATAAAGAATATTCTGGGGTACTGAAAAAGTTTGAAGATGAAAAATTAGAGATGTTACCTCATGAAAACTCATGTCAGGTGCAATCTCAACTTTTAGAATCATTAGGAGTTGATCACACAACAGTTTTGAAATGTTTGAAAGCATTAGGAAGGATTCAAAAGCAAGGAATTAAAGCCAAGTGATGTCGAATGGTGACTTAAATGGCAAAAAAAGAAAGTTTTTTTTTTATTTTATCATGGCTGGTGATGAAAAGTGGATACACTACGATAACCCTAAGCATAGAAGATCGTGGGATAAACCCAGCCATGCATCAATATCAGTGGCAAAGTCGAATGGTTCAAAGCTTCTGATCTGCATTTGGTGGGATCAGCTGGATGTGGTTTATTATTAGCTGCTCAAAATGACTAAAATCATCACAGGAGATCGTTATAAACTACAATTGATAGATTTAAGCAGAGCATTGAAGAAAAAATGGCCACTGTTACAAAACAGGTGAAAACCTACTTAGAAATGCTTAAATGGGAAGTCCTACCCCACCCGCTGTATTCACCAGACATTGCTCCATTCGATTATCACTTGTTTCAATCGATGACATGTGACCTGGCTAAGCAGCACTTTCATTCTTATGAAAATGCCAAAAAATGTGTTGACTCATGGCTAGCTTCAAAAGATGTGTTGTTTTTTTCCAACATGGAATTCAAATGTTGCCAGAAAGATGGGAAAAATGAGTGGCTAGTGATGGATAATACTTTCAGTGACATGTTTCTTACTAATTTTTGTATATAAAACATTACTTTTCATGAAAAATCAACAAGAACTTATTCAAGGTCCTAATACATTATAAGGTATTCTGTATGATGGCATGTTGAAAAGTTCTTAATTCAACCTATTTCCTAAAATCTGACCAAATGATTAAACATCAGATTTTTTTTCAGCATATTTTCAGGCATTTGTCAAGTATAAGAGTTCTTTTATCAGTATTTTGATGAAATCAAAACAGTAGAAAAAGAAACATATTAACATGTAAAATTGAAAATAATGCTATAAACTTTTTATCAATACATATATCTTGAATATTAAATTCAGAAATAATTCCACCTTAAAAAAAAAAAAATTAAAAAAAATAAAAATAAAAAAAGGAACAAAAAATGAAAATTTTTCTGATCCCTATTCACCAATTCCCCTCCCCCTAAAAAAAAAAAAGATAGGATAAAACATGAAGTACTCAATTTTTGGTAACAACTGCAACAAATATCAAATGAATCTGCTGACACTGTTCAAACAGCTGACTTGATAGTTAATATATGAATTTATAGCAAATTCACAACTGATTTCCAACCATCCTGCTACTTAGAAAAACAGTATATAAGCAAATATTTATCCAACTGAGATTGTTAATGAATCAAAATCCTTTATAAATAGGTCTACAGCATCTGTTGTCAGTTAACTGTGTCATTCCAACTTAGATCTTTTTTGAATAGTTCCAAAGAGTGTCACACATTTTCTTTGATCATACACTGTACAAACCTAATGCTTACATTAGGAAAAGTATGCTGCATAGATCAACTAAAATGAAAGCCTATTAATATGAATATGAAAAACAAAGTATAACACTAAGATAAACTAATAACCTAACAAAGGAGAATAATTGGTAAAAAATCATCAGAGCAAAAAATACATGCTTGTTGTCATTGAGAACAAAGGTAGATTTTATAATGGGAAAAGCAGAAGAGACAAAGAGTAAATCATTTTCACAATGGCTTATGAAATCTTCTAAGGATATTTTGTTACTTTTTGCAATTTATTTATATGATGGAGTGTGACCTATTCTGGCTTGATCTGATTTTGGGAAGTGGGTCATGTTAAGAACTTTTAAGCACTCCCTTATAGTATCAACATATACTAGTTTCACCAAATGGACTACTAAATTTGATAAGTGTGTGTGTGTGTGTGTGTGTGTATATATATACACACACAAACAGTTGCCAACTACCTGAAGATTGCATGAAAATGCACAAAACTGTGCTCAATCACTTATTTCATATATTTATAATTATAAATTTTATATACACACACTAAATATATTGTGACAATATCACTGTGCTAAGAAAAGTATAAACTGAAAATAAATGTGTTACATTTGAAATAAGACATAATTACTATTATAAGCACCACTGTATTTTTTTTTATAAAAGTAAGAATAGAGAATAACCAATAATATTAATCCAACTACTTTGTGTTGCCTATAAATTCTTTTTTTTTTTTCTGTTCTACAATTATTTTTCTGTGATTACAATTTTAACATTTCAGAAACTGAAATCTGCCTCAGGAAGTAAATGCATGCAAATTAACTATTCCAAATCTGATGTCAGGCAAAACATATAAACTCTTTTCTTACTCTTGATCAGATAAAGTTAAGGATCTTTGAAATAAAGAAAAGTTATTACAAAGAGAAGGAAAGGGAAAAGAGAATTGTAAAAATATAACATAAAAACTAAAAAGTACAAACTATTTTTCAACTGTTTATTTACAAAGTAATATTGTATTATAACTTTTATTCAGATTAGAATAAGCTTTATACTTTAGAGAAGTAAAATATTTGACATAAAAATTAAAGCAATGTCTGAAATAAAATCTATTGAGATTAATTTCAAATTAAACAAGGAAGTTGAAGTGTTACAATCCAAGTAATAAAGATCATATTATGAAGTCATAAATGAAATAGTAAAGTATATTTGTGATTTTATCTACTCAATAACAAATATCTTCATATGCCAAAGTGTGTTCAAGTTTTATTCATGGTTAACAGAAAAACATATAAAAAACTTGAAATTGGCCTCAAAGGTAAAATAGAACAGCATACAGTTTCTAATAAAAATAAAATGAGATATTGTGTTGACTTCACAAATTATAAAATTGATAAGGTCAAACTTGATCTCATTGGAGGTAAAATTAGTTCCATTCTTGGAGGTAGATTGATATGTGAGGATAACTTGGGTAGAAAAAGATGATAGAATGTAAGTGGATGGTGCCACCAGAAGTCAATTTCAGATTCAGCCAAAGAACTTAAAGATATATGAAAAATAAATATTTTTGTTTCATTTGTAAAAACAGTGCATTTTCAGGCAAAAATCCAAAACATTTTAAGGTTAAAGTTTTTTGGGGTTTTTTTCAGCCATTTTAAATGAAAGAAATGACAAAAACTATCTATCAGTGGCTCTGTGAGCAATGCATTCTTACTCCAAAGATTAATGTAATCAAAGAATTAACTTCAAAATTTTTTTTGATAGTCTTGGAGTGATTTAACTTACACATTAACAGTTCCAAATACTTGAAACTGTTCAGAACCCATACAAGTTTTAATATGCTGCTCAGAAAATCTTGACCCACCAGAATTGCATAATGAAACTCATCTAGATGTCAAGCAGCTTCCCTTACTTGTCAGTGAAGAAATTATTCCAACTGGCATAAATAAAAAAGGGGATGTATTCATGATACTTATAATCTCAAACTTTCTATTGCTTTGAATTCAAGCATATTTAATTCCTAATCAGATTCAACTTTGGCATGATCAAGGCACAAGGACAATCTCTCAAGAGTCCTTGCCCCAACTTGACTTTTCCATGTTTTTCCCATGGCTAAATTTATACTGATTGTTCTTGGGATGGATCTCTAAACAACATTTTCATACTGACATCCAATGAGAAGTGCTGATACCCAGAAGGCATATCAAACTAAGGGACTGTATCATTCATTTCGTTTTTTAATATAATGTGTGTGTGTGTGTGTGTGTGTGTGTGTGTATTTTAATACAGGCAACTTCAAGTATCTATTCTAACAATATTATATTATTAAAAAAAAGCTGACATCAGTACTTTTATTGAAAAATCTTACTTAATGGATTATTCAGAAAGTATTTCTTAATCAAAGTGAGGAATTTTTTTTCATAATTTACTAACCATTTGGTTGAAAGGGGGTGTATACTGAATAATATTTGAGCTTTTATATACCCACTATTTTTTTAAGGCCGTATTATAAAAATTACTATGCTCATTAAACACTTCTTCATTTTCAGAATTTCTACTCATTCTATATTCTGTGGATGATGGTACATGTTTAATGTTGGATGGAGAATAGTTAGATTTTGGATGGATTTGTATTTGGTTTTTTATATGGTTGGTATATATACTTTTCTAAATCTAAAATCACATTGAAGAAATCTCCTTTTTCATATTTGTATTAATAGTCACTTTTAAATTAAGGTTTTTAAATTCTCTATATATTATCTATTTCAAAATCTGTGGAATACATGGAAATCTTCCATGTAAACAAAAACAGTTTGTCATTATGGTTTGTCCGTGTTTAAATATATAATGTAATTGACATCTTTGAAAATGGCTTATGTTAGCCGAAAGCTCAGATTCATCATCATTTACCCATCACACCCAATGGTGCATAGGGCAGTTACTTTTTGTTGCTGTTTTTGTAACATAACTGTTTTTTTTACGGGGTAGGGTTGTTAGCCTTGCACCCAACCCCCAAACTTGGAGCATTCTTGGTCCTTACGTTTACAGCACCATGGTATTCCCAAATGGCCAAAGCTCAGATTGGATTATTAATAATTATGTATCAATATTGTAATTTTTTTCTTCGTTTAATGATAATGCTATGAAGCTTATCAGAGAATATGAAAAAACTTTACGTAATATAAATAGACAAAAAACTTGTCTATATTATTTAATGAAACATGCATATATATATATATATATTAAATTAGTGGATTTTTTAATATGGATGGTCATTTTTTTATTAGTGCTTACAGTACACAATCTTATTTTTATTCTTTAAATATTTCACTGAGAAAAGATAATATATTAAATTTACAAAGTAAATCAATATTACAGATACACATTATCCATCATAAGCATGCTAAATATTTTCTATGTGGTGTAAGAGATGCTTGATAAAATTAACATAGTTATTCTCCTATAAATTTTTGTATTTTACAAAGTTTCAATATATATGAAAAATCAATAGTTGAAAAAACATAACTGATTTTAATAGATATATTCCTTAAATTCTGTTTATGTTGACAAGATGTCCACTTTAGAAAAACTAAAACAAAGAAACATTTCTTAATTTTACCAGTGGTCCTTAAATCTGATTTACTTTTCTCACCAGGCAAATAAAAATATCCCAATTTTTCATAACTTTTCAATTTATATTATATCATTCAAATTTTATTTTGCTTTAATTTACAAAGAAGTAAATTATTACAAATCTTATTGTTCCTCTGTTAACTTGTTTTTGTTTATTGTCAGTGTGATTCAGTTTAGTAACATTGACAACAAGGAAACACTGGTATTCAACTTTGCTCAAAGATTCTTATGACCCATAATTTTTTTTAGAATTAACAAATATGCCTTTCTAAAATCTATTGCTGACCAAAACCACATAAAAATAAAGAAAGTATAAAAATGAATGAAGACTAAAATCATTTGGCAAATGTTTAAATGTCAGAATTCAGTTTTCTTTTCCTAATCATTTGCAATAGCTGTTTATGTATACTCTTAGTATGTCTTTCATATTAAATTTTAATTATTACCTATCTTTCATTACAAGGGATTTTACACACAACACCTGTAATTTTACTGATTAGTAAGAGAAAAAGGTCAATTTTAGAATTTTAGATTTTACACATCTAAAAAAAAAAAAAAAAGATGAAAATAGTTACCTTCAAATAATTTAATAAATAAAACTTTAGGAAAATTAAATGCTTCCTACATGATCGCTTGTAATTTTAAATTACAACAAAAAACTAACAAAAGTACGATATTTTTTAAAATCCTAACACACAACCGGTAATTAAATTATTAAATATAAATTTTTTAGACAGCACAAACACCTAATTTATTAAAAAAAACAACTTTAATTTTAAATAGTTTTTTGTTAAGAGATTAAGAGAAACGTTTTAAGCAAAAAATGTGGTAGTGATATGTTGAAAACAAAAATGTTTGAGAATAAAAAAGTCGAGGTCAGTGTCTGGGAGAGTGGTTCATGTTGTAGAGAGAGAGGCAGCAAAGAAAGGGGAAAGATAACAATACGTCTGAGACAAAAGGCAGCAGGGAAAGTACTTCTCTTCGACCCACAGGAGATAGTGCGTGTGTAAAAAGAAGGAGTAGTAAACAAGGGAACTCAAACATGGCACATGACTAAACAACAACAACAAGGAACTGAAAACGAAAAAAGTCAGACATGAAGACTAAGTGAATCCAAGAGAAAAAAGGAGTTAAAACACAAAAAAAGTAAATACGGTTCGGGTTAGTCACACACGATGTAGCTGCACATACTATTTTTTTCCAAACATTATCTTGATTTTACACTCAGAAATTTCAAAAAGTTTTTATTTTTTGTGTTTATGAAACTTTCAGCGAAAAATGTATTCGTATCAGCCTAGCTTTCCAATATTTAACCAGACAATACATGGCCTAAAGATGAAGATCCGAGACAGTTCAAAAACACTTCCCATCTCCTTCGTCGACGAGGATAATGATGATGTTTTGTATTTACTCATCCATTATTAACTTTTTTTTTTAATAGAACACCCGTTAATAATAATAAAATATTTTTTCTTTTTGGTGGGGGTGTAAATCTTTAATAAACCGCCATTTTTCCTTTTCCTATTTTTTTTAAGATAAGATTGGGGGTGGGAGGGTAATTTGTCTTGCACCAGATGTACAAGATCTCAAGAGAAAGAGAGAGAGAGAGAAAGCAATAATTTCTGTGTAAGTTAAAAAAAATTCCCTACATGAAACTTGTTTTCTTTTTCTTAAAAAAGAAGTAAAAAGCCAATTTTAGTTACAAATTTTTTTAAAAAACTAAGTATTTATCTACCACTTTTTAAATTAGTTTTAAAGGAGGGAAACCTCGACCACAAAGAGAAAACTCTAAGTTTACTTTGCACTAAGAAATGGATTATTTTCAATTTAATTTTGAAAAACAAATTGCTCAAAATTAAAAAAGCAACGAGGTATCCAACAGAATTTTAGAGAGTGACTTGACTCGTAAAAAAATAAAATTGATTAAATTATGAGAAAGTTTAAAACTTCGATATTAAATTAACAAGCAACTATGAAAAAAACTTAAAAGTCTTAGAGATTATTTTTAATTTCTAGACTTTTAATTTTAAACAAAAGGCTGGAATTAAGGTCTTGCATGAAAGCCCTGAAAATAAAAACGTTGTTAATGTTAGATTTCATTTAAATAAATCATTTATTTCATTTTGTTGCCACACGCGGAGAATAACATTAAAAGTCATTTAATGTTGATTAATGTGCACTGTAGAGACAAATGAAAGGAGGAAAATTTTGGATATAAAATAATAAAATGCTTGTAGTTCTCTAAAAAATATTAATTTATGCCGTTATGGTTGATGTTTTTTTTGTTTTGTTTTTTTTGTATAAATTTGAAGTTAGTAAGTAATTTAAAAAAAAAAATTAAAACTTGCCTTCACATTGAATATAGACAGTCTGACATTTACAATCGGTGCATGAGTCCGGGTGGCTATTACATCCAGGTAAGGGTGGGGGCGAAGGGGAAGAATCCGGAATGATCACAGGTAAAACCATTCGAACCTGCTTTTGTTTGCTCGTTGCCGGTTTGTTTTGCGTAATTAGCACCATGTTGTCTACTACTAAAAATGTGTTCTACAAAACACTGCAGGTAAACAGACGGATTCAAAATTTTATACCAAAAACTAAATGTTTAATTTGACAGACAGACTGTCATTATCGAACTAACTTTGATGATCATTATCTTCATTGTTATTGCCAAGGTTGTAGTGATGATTTTTTTTCTTGCGATGGGCGGTTGGAGGCCGTTTGATAAAGAGACTTCTGGTTGCTGTTGTTTAAGTAGATCTGCTGCTAATTCCCTCAAGAAAAAAATGTTGAAAATAAATAAAAGGCTTGTTGGTTGAATGGTTCCATAATGGTAACGTTGAAAAGAATAATGATCACAGCCAAAACACGGTAGTTTTAAGAGGCACAGCAAAGAAAAAAGTTTTGGAAAAGAGAAAAAGAAAAGCTGTTTGCCAATAACAACTGGAACAGCAAATCTCTAGGTCTTCTAGGTCTCCACCTTCTTGGTTTTCGTCATCGCCACAGCTGTGGTGGTAACTAGATGGTTTTTGACTTAGACTAATAGCAGACAACATGAAATGAATGAGGGAGTGGGCTAAGAAAGTCAAGAAGAAGAATGAGTGGGGAGCTGCTGCCTTCGTTGAGGGCACTTTTCAGGCTGGGAAGAGAGTGGAGAAAAAAAAAACTTGGCTTACACACACATAAAACACGATGGCTGACTAAACGAGCACAGAGGAAAGAAAAGCAACCATGACTCCTTTTCTTTTCCTTTCTTTCAGTGTCAGTTAGAGTTGAATAAAAACAGACAGATATGGCGACGTCAGCGAAGAAGAGCACCTCTACCAGACTGGTGGAGTGTTACTCTCTCTACTTGCGCAAACTAATTTCATCAGACGGGCAAATGACCAAATAAAAAAGTAAAAAAAAATTTTTTTTAAATGGATGTGTCTCCAAATTACAACAACACTGCAAAGTACTTGAAGCAGACTGGTAACATTTTTGTAATCTGTTGTAAAAAAATAAAATTTTAAAAATTTGGTAAGGTGTTTTACTTTTAAATTTATTTGTTACTTCAGTTGGAAAGTTTTATTTGTAAAAAGAAAAATAAAGCTACAAAATAAAAAAGTAAGATGGAAACTATGTAATGGTCATTATATTGTAAAGGGATCATTATTTCAGGCATTTCATTGTATCAGTTTTTGGAGAAAGAGAGGTAATGATGAGTTGATGAAATTGCATTATGAATGCTGGAAGTGGGGTGAAAATTGATGAGCAGAACACGGCAGAAAGAAAGGAGAAAAAAAGCAAAAGTGTTTTTTGACATGACAAAGGAAAGAAAAATAATAGTAGGCCAGAAAGGAAGAATAACTTTAGTAGCAGTAAATAGCATTGTTTTGAAAAGATTTCAAATTGGAAAGGATTTTTTGCTTTTCATCAACTTTCAAGGACAAAACAAAATCATAGGTAATTTTTGTAGAAGGTGTTTACCTAAATCACTAACCCTACCTTGCCCATGATGGTAGGGTTGACACAAGGTCACAAAGGTAATGTTTTTTTTAGAAAATGCATGTTATATTTTTGTCTGATTCAGAGTGATTCTATCAATACTATTTTACACTAAAAGAATTGTATGAAAACAACAAATAAAAGCAGAATTTATAAGTAAAGAAGTTTAGCAGTGCTGATATTGAAAATTAAAAATCAATCTAAGGCTTTTTCTAATATATGATTTGATCAGTTCTGTAAGTTTTGTGAAATAAGGGTGGGAGAAGAAAAGAAATTTACTTTTGTCATCCCAAATCATACATAATTAAAAATGGTTTTCTTTTGTTCCAGATTATCTGCTTTGTTATTCTCTATCATTCCTAAAACAAATGGTGAACATGTTTTGTGGTATATCTTCTTTAAAGATTGATTGTTAAACAAATACTGACTGGTTTTATGTCAAAACAAGCAAATCAAGTTGTAGATTCTAAGCCTACTTCATAAAATGCGAAAGACTTCAGGTATTTATTTACAGAGATAAAAATTTAAAAAATATTTAATAAATATTGTATATCAGAGAAGAGAGTGCCACTTTTCTAATATTATCTGCTTAGTAAATAATAATTAAAAAAATTGTTGCCTTATACATCATTAGTTAAGATAAACCCTAACAAAGACAATATTTAAATTACCTTTGGTAAACTTGCAAATGTAGTGAAGTTAATAAAACTGCATTTTTATTGAACAATCAAAACAGTATAACCATTGTTTTCTTTTCCTTTAAGCCAAAACGACTTATGTATTTTTTTAAAAATTGAGATGCAGATAATAGCAGTAATTTAAAAGATTTATCACACAAATCAGGAATCATATAGATATTATTCTTTTATTATACCACATAAAGAAGCCTTATCTTATCTCTACCGCTTGATAACAGCATAATCATATCCAGTTCTCTTCACCTGTTTTATATTTCTCCATCTCCCACTCTACCCAGAGCAAGATGCATACCTTTCAGCAGAAGCTATTATTGGCTGAGAACAAGGATTGAAAGAAGCGGTTAATTTTTCAAAATCTGAGACGAGACAGTCTTCAGTGAATGGCATTTAACACCATCAAAGGCATTTAAAATATTAATTTCAAAATATTCAATGACATCATATAATTCTAAATAGAAATGACAATTAAAATTATTGTCATATTTTAAACAACAGTAATGAGCATTAATTCTTTAAGTATTTATGAAGAAAAAAGAAATATAACTTCTCTAAACAAAAGTTGAAGGATAACTGAGACTTTTATGACTTGAATATGACATTCAACATTTCTAATGAATCTTTCATCCAAAGCTATCGCCATATTTACTTATTTCAGTAATAATTAGAATAACATCAATTTAACGAAGAGTTATCTATTCTATAATAGAAAACACAATTTGATATTATATATTTATCACATCCCTTCTTAGTAATGAGATATTCTATTGTTGTGATAACAAGGTATTAATGTCAAAATGTAAACATGCCTCATGTTAACATAATAATGAAATATTTTAATAAGTAAGGGAGATCAGGCTGTTAATACATTGATTTTTTTCTTTTTTATTTCTTATGTTTTGAATTAGTTTTCTTTGGATATTTTTACTTTTAATGATTTAAAAAGCATACTTACATGGGGCAATAGAGTTAATTGTAAATACATAAATAAATCCTAATTTACCCATGCAGAAAGTAGAACCAGTGTAATTGCAAAATTACTTAAAATATTGTCAGTGGTAGTACCAAGTAAACTAGTAATGCAATAAGTAGCTAAACAATAAAACATCTTAGAATAAACTAATGTCAACAGAATATCATTTTCAGATTTCTAAAAAAAGAGATTTAATTATAATGTACTGAATAGAATTTAGTACATTAGGTAATAGTTAAAACATTATTATCACTAAATGAGGGCACTTCTATAATACCTCATGATATCAACAAGTTTTATTGATTCTCACTGGTGTAAGAATACTAGAATATGCTTCTCTATGTTATGTATCTATAAATACTTTCATGGTAATTGTTCAGATGAGCTCTTCACTATGGTGCATAGACTTTTTGAATTTAAGCACAATACTAGACTGGCACCGAGCTCTCATCAATTTACAGTTAAGCTGGCAGAGATGTAACCATCAATTCTATGCTAACAGTTTCTTTTCTCACACATGTAGAACTCCCTTCAGACTCCATGCTTTCCAGCCAACTTAATCTGATAAAATTTTAAATGCAATGTCAGTTGCTATTTACTGTTCCCCTGTTTACTCTTTCCTCTTCCTGCTCATTATTGTTTTTGTTCCTTCTGCACACTGTAACACCTCATGTATTAGTGGCTTTACTACCTTGCATGGGGTGATACCAATTAAAAAAAAAAAATACATTCAGTCTATCCTAAGAGCATTTTTATATATTTTCATTATATGCAGTCATAATATAGTAATGAACTTAGATATATAATTTTGTGGTGTCCTATGCAAATTAGCTGAATTGTATTTAAGTGCTAAGCCACTCTCGGGACTCCATTACATCACACATTGGTTTAATTGAGTTCTATTGTTATTATGCAAAGCTTTTTTTGTACTTAGTAAGTGATTTTGTTTTTATGTTAATTATTGTCTTCGTCCCGATGATTCTGTATTTGATTTTGTGATTTTTTCCCTCTGTTTTTCTCCTGTGTTGAGACCACAATGAATGAGTCTCCCCAGCCAAATGTTGAACCAACAGTGTTGCCATGCACATCGGTATGGAGCAAGATTCTGGAAAAGAAAGATGCAGTCTACTATGAACAGATGCATCTTGAATACAAACTATTCGTCAATGGAAATCAATTAGTTGCCATACCAAAAGCCATCAACATAATTACTGCAAAGACAATCTTCCTGCTGACATCCAATGTTAAAACGTGCAAGTTTATCAGTGTCAGCAGGGAGACAATGGAGGAGGCCCTGAAAAGCCTAAAGATAGTGCTCAAAATTTTGGTAAGATGCTCAAGGGCTGTATGGGATGTGCTTCTTGGATCAGAGAAGGAAGCAAAGGTATTAGTAGACAGCATCCTAATGATAAAAAATGCCCAGTTCCAGACAGAGTATATGGACACTAGAAGAACAAGGATTATTGACCATGGTGTGCTTCTAGAAATCTCATGTGACCATATGGGAGGTTTTTTCACCCAGTTCGGCACTGTAGAAGAAGTGTCCCATATGGCCAGCAAGGTGGGGATCCTTACAGAGAATGTCGGTCTGCAAGTTACCCTGGACCAACAGAATTTCCATAGTATTGCGCCAAGGTTCTGGTGTGTCAAGACAAAAAGCTGTTTCTAGTTATGGAGGGCTGTACATGTGGTACCACAGAGCACTTAGCAAAAATGTGCCCCACAAGGATTACAGTAATGGCAATAGAGACAACATTGGTAGAACTGGTGTTGTCCAAAACGATGGAAGTAACACCCAAAGAAGCTGAGCCGACCAGCAGAAATGAATGGACTGAAATGGTGAGGAAGGGCAGAAAAACAGCTACCTCCCCCTCCCCCTCAGGACGTCATCCAAAAAGGGTACCAACACCCACCCCAAAAAAACACCCACATCAAAGAAGCAACAACAGAAGGAACAGCAACAAGAACTTGCAGTATCAACTCAAAAGGAACTCACCATGGAGTGTGAGGAAATGCCTTCACCTTGTTCCTCGTTGCTGAAAAGGAAGATGGAAAAAATGCAAAAATAAAAGCAGGTGATAAAGGCAGGGCAGAAAGGGCCCTGATTACCACCAAGACTCAATCTGCCCCTGCTTCACCTGTGAAAGCTTCTAAAGAGATACCTAAGAAGATAAGGAGTCTTTCTTCTTCCCCAATAAGAACTCCTATGACTTCTTCCCACAAACCAGCTGCCAGCCCTGCCTAAGATAAAGAGAAAAAGAAGAAAAGAGAGCTTTACTTCAAGAATAAAAGACTATACAAAGTAGACAGGCAGGCCCTTGAGAGGGACCTTTGCTCTTAGAGGAGGGCCCTCTTGAAGCCTTTATTAAAAATGTCCCATGCAGACAGTAAAAAGTAGAAGACCCACAGAACTTTTCAAATGTTTCTGGGGGGACTAATTCATAATACTGGGGAAAATCTGAAAGTGTGGCAAGGGCTAAAGATGCTTACCCAAATATCAGGATGACTCAAGTAGAGTTGCAAGAACAAAAAGAAAATGACACAGCTCTGTGCAGTGAGAGTCCCCATAATTCTTTACCCTCTTTGTATAGGGATCTAAAACTTACCCAATGGACACTGGCAGTATTGTCCTAGACAAGTGAATTACATCTGAGATTGGCACAGGCAGTCTGGAACAATTCATCGGGGTTCTGACTGCAGCAGATTTTCATCCAGCATGTGTATAAGGGGTTACACTTAAAAAAATGTCTATAAAGCTAACCAGCTTGAATGCAAGGAGCCTGAGAGATCAGAATAAGACTGCCTGCTTGCTTCGTGATCTCTTGTCCTTCAAGATAGATGTCGCTGCAATCCAGGAGACACTCTTTGTTTGTGAAGTTGATACTTATATGCTATCTAGCGACTTTGTTGTCTATTCATTATATGGGGACCAGCAGGCCAGAAATGTTTCCTGGTTTGTTGGTTAAACATACCTTGAGTGTGAGGGTTGACCTTGTCCATGTCAGTGCAGGGGACCAGTTGATTATGGCCAATATTGCTGTTAACAGTAATTAATTTCTGATCATTGCAGTTTACGCGCCCAACAGCCAGGAAAAGCGGGTCTCTTTTTTCCATTAGTTGGAGCCATTCCTGGTTGATTCTTCATGCCTAGTCTTAGTGAGGGACTGGAATACCATGCTGGACCTCAAGCTAGATAAGGGTAGGGGAGCTAGTAGTTTGGTTGATCTGATTGGTGAGTTTGATCTCATCGATATATACCAGGTCAATCACACTGGTGGGGGAAGATGTAGACATACGCACTTAATTGGCCATATACCCATGTGGCTAGCTAAATGGACAGGATGTTAGTGAGAAAGGTTGATCTAGATTTGCTAGATTGTTCTACTGGCTAACCACAAACTCATATGTGCCTGGATGGGGTTAGATCATAGGCCTATATTGACCAGACACTGGAAGCTAACTAAACTAGTGCAGCAGAAATTAGTAAGGGCAGTTATTGGGAATAGGTGGTGGAAAAGGCTTAAGGATAGCATTAGGTCTTTCACCACTGACTATAGCCATCAACTCATCCTAGCTAAGGCTAACAAGATGAAGACACTTAAAGATAGTCTATCCCTAGAGATAGCATTAGCAGTTGGATAGCAAGTGTTACCAGAGTCAGGTAATTAGGCATAAGTTAAACAAGATGTCAAACAAAGCTGTGAGCAATGGTACAGAATTGCACAAGGAAGAGATGTGTTGAGGTGGCAATCAATATATTCAAGAGGTCAAAACTCCAGAGGGGTGTACTCTGAGGTTGACCGATGATATGTGTGAGGCGCTTTGATGATATTTTGAGAGCTGCTTTACCAAGGTGCTTGGTCTCTGTGAAAATGAGTTTCACAGCTATTTGGCTGAATTTCCTTGGCTTGCACTGACTGAAGCAGCTAGCTGCGAGAGTAAGATCACGGAGGGTGAAGTTCACTTGGCATTGAAGAGGGTTGGCAGTGGCAAGTTGCCAGGACTTGATGGTCTACCCTATGAATTGTACTTGAGGCTGTCGCACATCTTTGTACTGATTTTGACGGTGGTATTCAACAACTGGTTCCAGCAGGGATTTGTCCCCGATTGGATCTCCAGGGGTGTGATCACACTGTTGAAAAATGTCAAGGGTGTTGGGAAGAACTTACATGATTACAGGCCCATAACTCTGCTAAACACAGAGTTAAAGATTTTTGGCCAAGATCCTGACGGAGTATTTGCAATCATTTGCCGAGATTCTGCTAGAACCTGAGCAAACTTATGATATGAAGGGCTAAACAATTCAGAGCAACGTGCATCTGATCTGCATGATCAAAGAGTGTAAAAGATGATGAGCAGGCCACACTGATCAATTTAGATCAGTCTGAGGCATTTGATAGGGCCACTGGATTCAAAGCCAACTTTTACAAGTGGATCAGCCTACTGTATCACTTCCCCAGTGCTGTGGTACAGGTAAACCAAAAGCAGTCACACACCTTTGTGCTGGCTCAGTTAGTTCATCAGGGTTGCCCATTACTTTACACTATGTGTTGAAGCTCCTCCTTCACCGGCTAAGGGATAGGGCATGCAATCTGGCCCTATGTGGAATTGCTGTTCCTGGTGGAGCTTGAGCATCTGCATATGCTGATGACGTATCCATTTTCATGTTATCCTGGGATGACATTAAGGTGGTACAGAAGGCGCTTGAGCATTATGAGAAAGTGATGGGGGGCCAAAATTGATTGCAACATATCTTTCAGCTTATGGTTAGGTACCTAGAATGGGTCGCGCTTCTGAGGCCCTTCAGTTGGACTGACGGACCCATTCGCATTCTTGGAGTGTGGTCCAAGCCAGATCTCCAGCTGGAGAAGAATTGGTCAGAGGTAATGGCAAAGGGTGGAGCATTTGTCCAGACTTGGCCTCAACAGCAGTTGTTTGTGAAGGTGAGGGCTGAAGTGTGTGCCACATGTCTCCCCTCATCCTTCACTGGTTGTCAATATTTCCTGTGATGACTGTAGGAAGGCAATTGAGTGCTTGTTGTCCACCCTCTTGTGCAGTGGACGCAGGTCAACAGAGATGTCTGAACTAAACATCCATGTCATGAGAAGGGACTGAGGATGCCACACAGGATGAGTCATCAACACGCTGTGAGGTTGGGTTTCTTATGCTGTGAGTTGACAGAGAATTTGATTTATTGGGGAGTGTTAGGGATGCCTTCCCTAGCCTTACTATCACTCCTCCTGTTTTGAGGGCTGAGCATCAACATAAGCCCGAAATCAATTGAAATTCTTATTTGAGTGCTGAGAAGCCTTGCATACCATTCCTCAATCCACTGACTTTTCTCGGCTTCAGAGGCACTTGTATCATGTAATAGTGGAGGAGGTCACAACAAAGGACCCTCTACGTGATCAGCTCAGCTTGTTGGTGACTGAGTTGTGCTCCACTTGGTCTTGGGCACCAGTGGTGAATTATCTCAGTAACCCTGAGTTTTCATTTACCTGGTGATTGATTCAGAATGGGCTATCTTTCAATAACAGAGCCTTCAGATGGGACAGGGCAGATTTGCCCAACTGTCATCGGTGTGACCTTGGTTTATAAGAAACAGCTGAGCACACCTACCATTGTCCTTGGGTATACCCTTTCTTTTACTGTGTTAGGGAGTTGAAGGCCTGTATTGCTCCTGAAAGCTTGTGTCCGTCGATCTCGCATGTGCATATTATAATGTGTCCCCTCATATTCTGGGGTGAAACAGATGGTGTTTCTGACATTGCTGGCTATAGCATGAATGGGGATTCAGACAACACAGATGGAAGAAATCTTGCAATATGTTGAGCATCAGCTTAAGATCAGCTCTGATAGAAAGTGTTTGACATTGACAGTTTTTAGTAAAAGGTGGATAACTGTAGCAAGTCTGATATGCATGAAAGGGGCCAGTGTTGATTTTCTTTTTTAAATCCCTTATGTCATAATGAGGCAGTTTCTTGCAAATCCTCCCCTGGCTAAGTTAGACTTCTTTTGCGTACCTAGTTAATGTGACTAAATGTTGTTCCTAGCCTGTTCTCAGCTTTCTCTTTTGTTATGATCCAAGCCGAGATTCCCAAGCCAAGAATGAAATGAGTTCTTGTGGTGAATGAACAAATTGTAATGAGTGATTGGGTCATGAATCTGATTAGCTAGCTATATGATAAAAAGTGAAGACCAACCTCAACCTATTCCACCATGTACCACATTTATTGTATTATCAGTAATAAATATTCCATTACATCACACATAATGGTGTGATGTAATGAATACTGAAACTATGAGATATACCAGACATAACAAATGATGTCGCCTATGGATGCTTGGGTCTTATAGACGATCTTGAATATGTCACGATTTGGCTAAAAGCTTTTGTGGTTACAGCAAGAGTACTTCATCTCAAAGACTCAAGAATGGAAGGCAAACAGAACCAAATAATGGACTTGTTTATGGCTTCTGTGGGGTGTGAGGCATTAAAGAAAATCTCTACAATGGCATATCCACGTAAATTAGAACAGATGTCTTTTGAGAAAGTTGTCAGCATAATAAAAAGAAACATTAGGCTGAAAAAAAAAAAAAATGGTCATTGCTGAAAAGATGAAATTATTTTAGGAGCCAGGCAGCAGCCAGAGGAATCTATTATGAAGTATGTACACAGACTCAAGGGATAGGCAAAGCATAGTGAATTTGAAAAACTAATGTGTCAAGGCATGTCAATTGGAAGTTGAATTGATTCTATTATAAACAATTGAAGGACTTACTTAACTACAGCATAAACAGAAAGTACTGGGATGCATGTAAGGTGGCCATATGAACTTATAATTAAGCGTGGACTACTTACAGCATCTGGAGCAAATCAGAGATTTCAACCAAGCAAGAAAAGTGTTAAAGTCATACAGGTTGAATATAGCCAAAGCCAAAGTGAAGTGCAGTTATTGCAGAACAGCACATGAAAAAAAATAAATTCAAGTGTCCGGCACAGGTGAAACAGTATCTTAAATGTGGAAAAGTGAATCATTTTAAGACCATCTGCAGAAGTGAAGGAAAAATGAGATAACACCCCCCCAAGAACAGCAAGAAGACTGTATTTGCGGTAAATACACAAAAAATGATAGAGAGAATGTGAAAATAAATGGCCATGTTTAGCATGCAAGGTGACACAGGTAGCAAGATAGCCCTAATTCCAAGAAATTTTTGGATTAAGCTAGGCTGACCCAAATTAAAAGAAAGGGCTTTAAAGTTATAAAAAAAATTTGATGGAACAACAATAAAGACAATGGGTACATAGCACATTTAAAACAGAGAACTTGGTTCAAGGTTATTCAAACTGTGCCAGAAAGAAAACAGATAATTAGCTATTGATATAGTAAAAGTAGATACAGCCATGGAAACACAAGAGAGAGAGAGGTAAGACTTCTAAAAGAATACAAAGCGAGTATTTGATTAAAAGAAAATTACCACCCCAAATACATTCAAGCCAGAAAAGTACCAGTACATTTTTTTCTTTTTTTAATCATTTCATTCCAAGCAAGGCATTCTCCTGCCACTCTTGCGCAGGGGTTACATAGGGGAAAGTGATGAGAAAGAGGAGTAAGTTATCAGAAATGTCAGACGAACGAGAATACTGAGAATGGGGGTGGAGTAGATGGAGAAAAGAGCTTGAGAGAATGGATGCAAGTTAGTGAGATAGGAGGTGTCTATTGACCTTACATTTACTGGAGATTGTAGCTGTCAGGGAAGCAAGTATATGGAAAGGAATTCCACAGGCAAGAAATGCGTGAAAAGAAGCTGTTAGTGTAGAAATTGCAGTTACATTTTATCGGCTTCACTATAAAAGGGTGGGACCTAGTTGCTAATCTAGTAGCTTGTGTAAATTCATACACAGGGGCACCAGTGATCTAAGTTCATTGGAGCAGAAGCCATGAAAGTATTTATAGAAGAGGCACAGGGAAGCCACGACACACCGGTGAGAGAGCAACTGCAGCTGAGCTGCCAAGTCGGTATTGATCATATTACAGATTCTCCGTTGGATTTTGTCAAGAACCTCGAGGTGAATAGCAGGGGCACCCGACCAGATGTGGCAGCAGTATTCAATACATGGGCAAATGGTAGATTTATATATGTGCAGGATTGACTCAGATGAGAAAAACTTCCTGGCCCTGCACAGTGAACCGACCGCAGCAGATTTAGCAATGGATTGGATATCGTCATTCCACTTGAGGTTAGCTGAGAGTGTGAGGCCAAGGAGGCATAGTGTTTTACTCTCAGGGAGGCTAGCCTGTTCCAGACAAATGGCGGGTATAAGCAATTGTCTATGATGGTAAATAGATAATAGCTTCGTTTTGGAAGCATTAAAATTTACAAGCTATTTCTTACCCAAGTCCACCACAGATTGGAGGTCCTTTTCAAGCTCGACAGCGAGGTTCACTTTGTCAACCACAGTAGATTTTTGATCGAGGTGAGAGTAAACGGTGGTGTCGTCAGTGTATATGCCTAGTTGGGATCTTATTACATCAGGAAGATCATTAATGTAAATCAGAATAGAGCCTTGAGAGACACCCTCATTCATATGGTAGTTTTGGGAGGCATGTCCATTCAATACTACCTTATTGTGCGATTTGAGAGGAATGACTGGATTAGGTCAAACAGTTATCCAGTTATACCATAGCTCCACAGCTTGCGCAGAAGGCCAGCATGCCAGACACTGTCAAATGCTTTGGAAATATCCAGGGCAACAGTTTGAGCTTCGCCATTCTTATTGAAAGCCTGGTATATATACTCAGTGATGGTCATTAGCATATCAGCAGTAGACCTGGTGAAGTGAAAACCATACTGTTTGTCCAAGAAGAGACTGTGGGCTGCGAGATGCTAAACCACCTTGGCATTGATAATGGCTTCAAACACTTTGACAAAGATCGGTAGGAGGCTGATAGGGCAGTAATTAGCAGGGTCCAAGGGTTCTCCAGTATTCTTAAATATAGGAACTACAGAGAAAGACTTCCAACAGGCAGGAAAGCAGGAAGCAGGAAGCAGATAGACAGTAGTTGTAGAGCTTAGAGAGGACACAGGAGAGTTCAGGGGCACATTTCTTCAAAACTATGATTGGGATTCCATCACCTCCACTCGCTTTATGAGGGTCAAGCTTTGAGATTATGTTAGAAACCAGTGAGGGGGTAATGTGGACGTCATTCAGTTGGGCCTCAGTTCTAGGTGGGAAGTCAGGTGTAGATACACCAGATGAATCCAGTCTCGAATTGGTGGAGAATCTGTGAGCAAAGCATTCAACTTTGTCCACTGAAGAGGTGAGAACCTCAAATTTATTGATTAGAGGAGGTATTGAGATTTTACTTTTGTTAAGCACACGTTTTCAGAGTTGTCAGTAGTCTCTGGTGCTGAACTTACAGGATGCTATGTGCTGCTTTATTCTAGCAGCACACAACATCTTAGCTTCATTAAGTATCTTTTTGCACTTATTACGAGCTGAGGCAAAAAGGCGCCTGTTATGGTTCGATGTGTGGCTCCTATAAAGCCAGAAGAAGTGATTCCCATGGGCAATGGCTGCTGAGCAAGCAGGCAAGAACCAGGGGGATGAACAGGATTTAAGCCAAAACTTCCTGGCTGGGATGAAAGCATCAATGCCAGCCTTAACCCAAGATGAGACCTCGGATGTACAGTCTTCAACGGGAAGATTAAAAACATTGTTCCAAGGGACGTCACACAGGAAATCGTGGAACGAGTCCCAGTCTGCTCTTTGGTAGCAGTAAGATATTCTGCTGGTCTGAGTTTCTTGGGTGGAGTGGTAGTGGAAGGAGATGTTAACGGAAACCACCACATGGTCAAAGTTTACAAAAGGGCAAAGCTACTTGACATTGCAAGAGTCTGGGATGGAAGTGAAGCAGAGGTCTAGCAGTGAGTACCTTCCATTAGGGTTATTGGAGAAACGTGTAGGGAAATCCACCACTTGCGTAAGAGACTGAGTGATTGAAAAATTCATGGTGTGGACACCAGCAAGATCGGTGAGAGAGTTTTCCAGTCACTTGGCGTGGTGGATGTTAAAGTCACCAAACACAAATATATGGGAAGATGGATGAGAAGAAATGGCTTTATCGATATTATTAGAGATGAGAGGGAGTGGTAGAGAAAGAAAAGATAGCTAACCAAGCTTAGAAGTGAAAGATGGAAGCAAATGAAAGAATTATCTGGGGATTCAAGAGAGATCACCCTAGCTAGAGAGAGATGTTCACTGACATAAACACCAAGCTCATGCATATGGACATTGGAGTCCTTCCTGAAGAGGGGAAGGTAACCAGGAAAGTAAAACTCAAAAGAGGAGATAAAAGGGTCAAGGTTAGTTTCACAGATGTCAGGTGAGTTAGCTTGAAGGAATGATTCCACACCGTGTAAGTTAGTACGTATACCTCGTATATTTACGAAGAAGACACTGACAGGTTTGGGTGTTTTCTGATTAGCTGGTTTAGTTTTGCTATTTTGTTTATGTGTATTCATAGAGATTTTATTAAGAGAAAGAGAGGTCTAGAGTAGAATCAGTCAGTCACTGTATGCAGCATGTGTAGGATGGAGACTGGCGCAGTCTGCAGCATAATGTGGCCTTGCAGTTGCCAAGTGGAGGTTCATGCAGAGACACCCATCCATGCGTGACATAGCACTACAAGAAACCCCAATATTATTCAACTGTTGATCAGAGCAGCTTCTCAAGTCAATACACAAAAGTTTGGACTCCTAACTACCAGTTGAAAGCAGCAACCAGGAAACTGCCAACCCGGTACCCTCAGAATGAAGAGACATTGCCACCATCCTCAAATATTGCAAGAAGCTTGCGACCGCACTAACACTAAGACCTAAGGAGAGGGAAGAAAACTGGGAACCCCTTCCGAAACAAGAAACAAGGTGATCACCTCTACTATCATAGCAATAAAAAAGACTGATAGAGATTTCCATTACCAAACATATTTTGGGATGTATTTACTGTAAAAATTTATCAACCCTTAAAAGGATTCCAACCCCTTTTTATTGGTTAGAGTCACTACCTCTATAATCTTTTTTGTTAGTATAGCACCTGATGAAAGGCTGTCTTTGATATTTGGTAGCCCACATATGCCAGGTTCTTGCGATCAAATTTATATTTGTCTCTATTAATGGTTAATCCAGCCTTTTTCAATAATACTTGATCCACTTTTTGTTTTTGCTCTTGTTTGGTCTTTGCTCCTACCCTTATATCATTTTGTTGAATAATAATGTTATTTACCTTGCCTAACAATATTCCTTAATTGCCCTTTGAAATATATGACTAGAAGTTTTAATTCCGAATAGTGGGTTCAACTTAACAGACCTATGGGGTGTTGATTGTGGCAACTTTAAATTTTTTGTCAATCTGAATTTGGTTGTAGGCAGATCTCAAGTCGTTTTTTGCAAAATATTCCATGTTTGCCAGTTCATGGTTTGCCGTTTTGATGTTTGGTAATGGAAATCTCTATCAGTCTTTGTACATTGTGGCACCACAGTGACACACAGAAGATTAAAACTACATGCACAGTTGCCAGGTTATGCAAAGGATATAGAAGAATTTATTAATAAATGTCTAAACTACAATGAAATCAGAAGATTCAGGCGAAAAGAGCTTCATTCAGGGCCTAAAGAAGCACAACCATGGCTTAGGGCACATATGGACAATGTACACATCAGTAGCATAGGATCATTTCTCATATTGGTGTATGCATACTCTGGTTAGCCAGAAGAGTACCACAAACAGATAATGCTCCCAAATTTTGGGATGAAAATTTGTGTACACTGTTGAAGCAGTTAGGCTGTGTGCCATATAAAATTCCATATCATCCTTAATGCAATGAAATTGCAGAACAGATGGTACAAACAGTTAAAATGACATTGAAGACATTTTTGCCCCTCACTGAAAGCATTGAGGCATTTTTAGCAAAAGTGCTCCTCAATTATTGGTCAATACCACACACAGAGAAAGTTGAGTTTATCGGCCATACTGGGGAGACAGATTAGAGGCCCCATTACCATGTCTTTCATCACAAAGGAGAGAGTATGGTACAAGAAAGACAAAAGTGCAAATCTTGAAGTAAACTTCCTTTTGTAGAGAGGTAATAATACGGCTTTGATTGAGAAGAAGGGGCAGTATGTTTTGGCTCATGAAGATCAATTTAAAAACAGAATTATGCTGGATGATATGAAGATGGAAGACCAAAGTTGGGAGAGAGAAGGTAACTACAGTGAGAAGGCAGAGCAGAGAATAGAAATGCAGGAGCAAGAAGAGAGAGAAAGTTACAGTGATGAGGATGAACAAGAAATGGACATAAGGGGAGAAGAAAAAATCAAAAAGAGGATGAAGAAAAACCAAGGTTGCCAATAAAAAGTAGGAAACAAAAGCAAGAACTATGTAAATCAAGAGTAATTAGACATAGCAAAAGGAAAAACAAGGGGATATGAGCAGTCTAGTTCAGGGAAGGTGTGGTATCCTATGCAAATTAGCTGAGTTGTATTTAATTGCTAAGCAGCTGTCAGGACTCCGTTACATCATGTGTAATATTGTACTATATGCCGAATACTGAAACTGCAATCTATCCCAAACAAATTTCAGACATTAAAAAGAATATTTTATTGGCTTTGTGTGAACAAAATTTGAATAATTGTAATATATTCTATGCTGAAGTCAATAACCTTCAAGTAAAAAGTTGTTTAAAGGTTAAGAATTTTATAATAGTTTTTAAATTAAAAAAAGAAAAGAAAAAAAAGAGAGAAAGCAAATCCTTATTATGAACAAATTTATTTCCAATGTGTGAATTAATTTTGATATGTCCAGAAAAGTGAAACAATCTACAGGACCTAATCACATTTTTTTTCATTTGCTTGAGAAAAAAAAAAACTTTCTTACAGCAAAATTACAGAAAGATTATTACTAGCCGCTGAAACATATTTATAAACTGAAATATGAATTTAAATTAAATGATTAGATTACTAAATTCAAATTTGTAAAAGGTAAAGTAAAAAATGAAACTTTATTCCAGTAGTTGCATGCTTGAATAAAAAGGTATCAAGTTATGATAAAATATATTTAAATACTAAAAATAAAAATTCTGTTGCTCTTCTGGATTAAAGCAGTAATTTATCCTCAGTCTCTTCAGTACTAAGAACTTTGTTTCTCTATCATTTAGCTGTAAATATGAAAAATTCTACACTTAAAAAATTATCTAATTTTGTAACTTATATTTTCACCAACATTTGTCAACATATTAGCATAAACAATAGCCAAATGTGTTTACAAAGATTATATGATGTGGTTAAAATATTTTCATAAGGGACAGACTTTAGAAATGAAACAAATTTTTTTTTTTAATATGCACATTTTTTTTAAAATCATATCACTCCAAGCAAGGCGGTAACACCACTGATGTGCAGGGGGCTACATAAGAGTGAGAAGATTAGAAAAGAGAAAAACCGGAAACCACATCCTAAACAGGAAACAAGGGATGAGCCTCTTCACCTGTTCAATAGACGTGGGTGGAATATTAAGCATACACAGATATAACAAAAGTAAAAGAGGTAACTTTTATTTTTAATAATCTAAACAATCCAAGAATAGTATGCAAATTTGCTACTTCTGAAGTTTGTCAAGCAGTGAATTTATCAATCTTTTAAGGAAAGATATCAGAATAATCCAGAACATTTACTGAGAGTAGTAGTCTACATACAAACAGAAAATGAATTGAGCAAGTACAGACAGACAGAAAGAGGCATTTTCTTTTTTTAATTTACTCATTTCACCCCAAGCAAGGCAGGATCACTACTAGTGCTCAGGGGGTTACAGTGAGAGAAAAAACTGGGTACAGTGGGTATTGAAGAAAGGATAAAAAATGAATGGGATGCAAGAAGATAGAAGATAGCAATTTATGTTGCATTTAAATTTTTGGAGATTGTAGCTATCAAGGAAGTAAATGGAAGGAAGTTCCACAGGTGGGTAATGTGAGAATTGTAACTGTTCGAGTAGAAGTGGTGGTTGCATTTAATTATTTCAACAGTAAAAAAAATGGGACTTAGATACGAATCTAGTAGAACGCCTAAATTTATGTGAACAGGACACCAGGAGAAAAAAGCTCATCAAAGCAGTTGCCATGAAAATATTTGTAGGGAAGACATATGCATCGATAAAAAAAAAAAAAAAAAATGACTAAAGTCGAGGTGCCAAGTCAGGACTGATTACATTACAGATTTTTTGGGGGATTTGTCAAGCACCTCAAAATGAATAGCAGGAGCATCTGACAAGATATGGCAACAGTGTTCAATAAAAAGTCGAATGGTAGATTTATAAATGTGCAAGATGGATTCTGACAAGAAAAACTTTCTGGTCTGACACAAAGATCCAACCTTCTTAACAGTAGATGCAGCTATATATCCAATATATTAATTCCACTTCAGGTTGATTAAAAAAGTGAGGCCAAAGAGGCACAATGTGTTGCTCTCATGAAGATTTGCATCAGCCATGCTGATGGCTAGCAGGAAAGTTTCTCTATGATGGTTAAAGAAAAGCAATTTTGTTTTGGAGGCATTAAAATTTACAAGCCATTTCCTGACCATGTTAATCACTGATTAACAGTCTATTTCAAGACCAGTAGCCAAGTTTACTTTGTCAGCCTTGGCAGATTTCCTATTGAGATGGGAATAAATGGTGGTGCCGTCTGCATAGATGCCTACTTGGGATCTGATAACATCAGGAAGATCATTGATGAAGATCAGAAATAGCAAAGAACCTAGGATAGAGCTGTGAGAGACACCTGCATTCATATGAAAGGATACAGAATCCTGTTGTTCAAAACGACCTTCATTTAACGATTCAATAGAAATGATTGATTTTAATCAAACAAATGTTCATAAATACTGTCACCCTTAATATTGTACAGAAAGCCAGCATGCCAAATTCTGTCAAATGCTTTCCAGATATCTAGAGCAACAGTTCAAGCTTCATCATTATTACTAAGAGCCTGATCTACATATTCAGTGATGGCCATTAAGACATCAGTGGTAGACCTAGCAAAGAAGAATCTATAATTTGTCAGAGAGAAGCAAGATGCTCAACTATTTCAGTATTGATTAGAGCCTCGAATACTTTGCCAAAAGCAGTAAGAGGCTAAACAGGCAATAGTTAGATGGTCAGAGGGTTCTCCAGAGTTCTTAAAAACAAGGAATAGATAAAAACTTTCAAAAAGCAAGAAAGGAAAAAGAAAGGCAACAGTTGTGGAGTTTGGAGAGGACTGGAGCCAGCTCAGGGCACATTTCTTTAGGATGATGACTGGGATTCCATCATCTCCACTTGCCTTATGGGAGTCTAATTTAGAAATGATGTCCATGACCAGAGATGGGATTATGTATATATCACTCTGTTAACCCTCTATTCTAGGTGGGAAAATGGGTATAGGTACTCCATATAGGTATTCCAGATGAGTCAAGTGTGGAGTTGGATAAGAATTTACAAGCTAAGCACTTGACCTCATCTGCTGTGGAAGTGAAGAGTTTGAATCAATTGAATAGAGAAGGGATTGAAGGCTTGCTGTTGTTCAGCACACTTTTGCAGAGCCCCCAGTAATCTCTAGAGCTGAATTTGCAAAATGCCATATATTGTTTCATTCTATCAGCAAAAAATAACTTTGCATCATTTAGGACATACTAGCATTCATTACAAACAGACACAAAGAGATGTCTATTTTATTCAGATGTGTCACTCCAGTACATCCAAAAGAAGTGAATCCTGTAGGCAATAACAGTCAAGCATGCAGGTGAGAACCAAGGAGATGAATGAGATTTAACTTGGAATTTCCTTATTCAACCTACTTATACAGCAAGACAATCTTAAAAACCTAGGAGTTCTACTAGGATTTATTAATAGATGACACTATCTTAACAACATCAGATATGCAGGTGACACTGTGTTGATAGCCTCAGAAAGAAAACTGCAGTTACTTCTAAACAAGGTCTTATCAATTCACTACACTACACCCATTCAGTGGGTCTTTAAGTGTGCACAAATTTTCAAGATTGGGGCAAACCAGAAGATGTTCCATAATTTGTAATTGCTCATATTTAGGATTATCATTGGTAACACATCCTCATTACGAAAGACTGGCTCTACAGCAACCAATAGGATACTAAATAAGGTAATAATAGAAAATTGAGAAGAGAATAGTAAACATTGATTGTAAGAAAATAGAAGATATGATTGTCAGCAAGAGGAAAAGCCCAAAATACAAGCTACAAATTGAAAATGTCAACATCAGGCAAGTACAGAAGTCTAAATATCTGGTAAGTGTTGTAACAGACAACTGAAAATGTGACACCAAAATCCAGAAGCTGAAGTTGCTTTTCAAATGCTAAACAAAGTATTAAGAAATACGAAAATTTCATAAAAAAATGCTGAACTGCTATGTGATATCTATCCTCCTCTATGGCATTCAATGCTGGACAATTTCAGATGAAGAGAATAGTTGAAGTACCAGAGATATTCTAGAAAAGAATGCTGAGAATACCATGGATAGAATATGTGAGCAATGAAAAAGTTTTAAGGAAAATAGGAATGAAAAGGAACTTTTGCTTAAGATAAAAAAATTGAAATTTCTGAGATACACTGAGGAAAGAGGGTTTTGGGTTTTGAAAATCTGACACTCATAGGACCTATTGATGGCAAGACAGAAAGAAATATCAAAATTGTATAAACAGACAATAGAAAGTTGTGGAGATCCATGATTACCAAAGTCTGGAATAGACATGTGCATAAAGAAGATTATAAGATGCCTATGTGCATTGTGGTGTTCATTCATTTATGCACAAATGCCCTTGGGAAAGATATTAATCTATCTCTTCTCCCTCCAGCTATGGGTTGAATAGCAGGATAGATTGGGTTCTATAGCCTTGGTGGACAACTGATCTATTGCAAAAAGTAATGGTAACCTACTGCAGGAAAATTTTCTGCCTAGTCAGTCATGTCCCAAGAGACATGATCACCCAATCATGTATGGCAATTAACTGATACACATTGAATTCAAGTCCTAACACATGCCTGCAGTAAATTTTCTGGAGAGTTTCCTCATTTTACAACCAAAAATTATCCAAAACATTCAATAAGATACATGTCAGTAGAATGACTAGGACATGACAATTGTTTAATGGAGCCACAAACTCTTGGGTCTTTTTGTATAAATGGCAGGTAACTATCATACGACTAGTTGTTTATGAAATGTGTTAATTGTAAATATTGTCAGTAAATAATGGGAGAAGCTTCTCCTGCAGATTAGATACATATTTTTTCTGAATTTATATTCTTCAGTCACTTCAGAAACATTGAATGACCAAAATAGTCTGAAAAAATCCAAGTATTTGTATCTGTGCCTTTATTTTCATTTAAGAAATAGAATTTTTCACAGTTCTCTGAACATTCATGATACAAATTTGTCTGCTACTGTCAAAAAATAAATAAATAAAAAAGTATATATATGTATTTCAAATTAAAAAAAAAAATGAAACATTTCTATGATTGCCATAAATAATTATAAAATATGAATCACAGAAAAATTATTAAACTAGGATAGAGTAACATTTTGTCTGACAGTATTTCATTTGTTTATCATCATCCTTACTGACAATCACTGAAACTCATTATTTGATCATTTTAAATTGCCAGTTGAGTTTAATTCTTTAAAACTGTTATAGAATAAGTCAAGAAAACATACACACATAAGGAGAATGTTATAATTTCTCCTAATCATTTCTATTGTTTTTAAATTATCTAAACTCAGAGAATACATGAAATCACTGAATGCTTTCATGTATTTTTTGAGGTTAATTGATTAAAAACGTCCAGTGATTTCATGTATATACATAAACACCTACAAAACCTAAAATTAATATCAAACCAAAACTTACTAAACAAACAACTAAAGAAAGAAAGAGAATACAGTAAATTAAAAAATAGAATTAAAGTAATGCATTTAACACATGACTATAAAAATTAACTCCTGAATAACTGCTGCACAATTGCAGATTGTGATGATGAGGTGAACAGCTGATGACATTAACTGACAGATTTGATCAGAGAATGAAAAGTTATTTGTAGAATTATATTTGAGACTACCACAAAAAAAAAACTACCCTTTGTATCTTAATATTCTAAAATTCCCCAAGCATATCAACCTTTATATATTTATCTAACAAAACAAAGAAAATTAACATGAATGCTATCAACATATTATAATACTTTCAGTGTTAATGTTTCTGCTTATAGTCTGAGCAGAATGTGCGTAAATACTTCTTGTACTGCACATCTTCAAACAGGCATTTTAGTATTGATATATCCTGAAAAGGAATACAGTGTAAATAGATCAGTTGAAGAATGGTACTCAACACCAGGAATAAGGTATAACAGATTTATTGTACTAAGGTACAATAAACAATAATACACATATAGGCAAGCCACGGGTAGGAACGGAATCGACTATCGAATAGTGAATACGTTCGCCTAAGGCCTTCCTTCTTCGTACCACTTGTTACCGTCTTTTATCAGGTAGAGCATTCTATTCTCGGGGGATGGCAGGATGTTCTACTATAACAAGTATATATAAACTCCTTAGCTGATGAACAAATACAAAAATACTTCAAACTCTATAAAGAACATTTGTGTTGTTAACAGTGCAAATCAATAAATTTATTAGCCTATTTGATTAAACTCTAAATTACTCTTAAGCTTGTTCTGCAGGTATCATAATTGGAAAAACAATCTCTCACTTTTAGAGTTGAAAGTATGTGACACTTAGTGTTTGAGAATTTAAATCATAACAAGTATTCCTTTTCAGTAACTGTTATAATGTCATGGTAGCATGACCATCTTGCAAAACCAAACCTTAGCATTAAAAAATAACTGGAAAACACATTAGAGAAAGAAATTTAATATGATTATTAAGTGCACAACTGAAAAGAAATGCAAAATATAAAATTAATGTGCAGTAGAAAAAATAGAAAAATTACAAAATAAACAAGGACAAAAAAATTTTGCATTAAGAAATAAAATATTGTTTTTTAGCAAATGTTTGATAGAAGTAATAATTGTTGGTATCAGGGGGCACATCAGTTAGTATTTCCAGAAAATGTGTTTCCTTCATTGGGGATAATAAACACTTGGTAAATATGAAACATCTCATCATCATTTGATGATTGTTTTGAAAGAAAGAAGGGAAAATCTCATTAAAAAAAGTTGTTCTATATGTGAGTAGGGAAAAATTAATCATCAAGAAGTAAGGAACTTAGCCCATGAAGAAAGCAAAGTATTGGTAAAGTTTAGACTGAAAATATTTACATTAGAAATTTATACTAAAAAGTTTTGACACTTCCATGCTGACTAAAATGAAAAACTGGATGCATTCTCTGAGGATCCAAAGTAAGACAAGCCTATAAAATACTAATGAAGATCAAAGTTAAATTTTAACACAAAAGGTATATATATTTTTGTTTTAACTACATTAGATTGAATAATACTTCATCAGTATGTTTTTGTTTGGAGGGAGGGTATAAAATTCTTAGCACTACTATTCCTTTATCAAAGTATTTTTTCTGTCACTTTTTTTGGTAAATAGTAAATTCCATCATAAAAGAAGGATTGCCATTTTAATCAATTCTTTTTCAATATCTTAAACTTGTTAGAATGACCAATCAAACAAGGAATACTATATATAAGAAAACAAATGACAAGACTAAGAAAAATGCCACATACAGAAACATTTTCTATGCAAGCTTCATGATTGTTTAAAACATCACAACTATAATATGAGTAAAAGTTAACATGTCAGCAAAATCACTGGTTATTTTTTGTTATGCTTAAAAAAATCTTTTATTCTGTTAAAATGCAGGATTCAAACAAATCAATTATTCAACTGTAGCATTGTTCAGTGAGAGTTTATCCAGGTTTCTGGAACTTTTAATAAAGAATTCCTTTTGAACTTGATCAAACATGGGGAAGAACTTTTTACCCACAGTCAATTTATTGTCATTGACAAAATGAAGAGATACAAACATCTTCATTTTAAAGTATAGTAATAAATCCATTTTTGTAATAAAGCAATCCCTTTGAATCCAATTAAACAAAGAGAAGAACTTTTCATCCACAAGGAAATTATGATTATCTGGACATGAATACTGTCCAGAATCTAGATAAAATTGTCTTCATTTTAAAGTTTTGTAATAAATAAATTGTTCAATGTCACTGGCTATCTTGTTGAAAACAAAATATTAAGTTTTATAAATTATGTCCAATAGTTAACTGAAGATACAAGCACAATAAAGAGTTGCATAAACTTCAAAGATTTCTCTATTATATTGTATCAATTTAACACAAACCAGTAAAGTTGTTATAGATTCTCCTTACATAACTAAAGAAAGATTTCTCAGTTTGAAGAGGAACTCATTGCTTGACTTTTGATCAAAATAGGTTAGGTTTCAAGAAAAAATATTTTTCAGATCTCAAGGTTTTAAACTTTGCATTTTTGTTTCTTCCATGTAAATTTGCACAGTATTCTATTTTTAGTCCAAACAAGAATTCAGTGTGGCTTAGGGTGTTAAACCAATGACAGGAATTATTACCAATATTTGAAGAAAAGTCTATGTGAAAAATAAAATCATTTGAAAAAAATGTATTTTTTTAATGTTCAAGTGTTTTCAGAGCCATACCTTTTTTACAACATAATTTCATTAACAAAATTCATTATCAAACAAAATTGAAACTTTTTCTGTACTTTATTCTACCAATTAATTATTCTAATTAATTATTATTTGATGTCATCCAAATGAAAAGTAAGATATCAAATTTATCATTAAATATCACCAATATTCTGATATGTATGCAGAAATTTTTAACATTTTTTTATAGCTATGAATGTACAGTAGGGGAAAATAAGTGTTCGTACACATGAAAATATTTAATATTTTTACTTATAGTGTATTATCTGAACAAAATGAGAATAAATGTACTATAATAAGATTGCATACTGCCAATATATGGAACCGCTCTCTGTGAGTAGAGATTGCAGAATTTTCCAGTTTTCATCTGAAGGTTGACTAGAGTTACTAAAAGCAATCTAGAATATTCTACTCTGATGTTTAACCAAAATCTACAGCTATATAATGCAAAATTGATACTGTACGAAAATTTTTTTTCACCCCCAAAACATGAAAATGCATATATATTTTTAAAATATCAATGAATATCTTGTTTTCATTTGCAGATTCTGATTCTATACCCCAAAATACCTGTATAACGTTATTTATGTCTTTCAAGCCAGGTCGACACATTCTTTTTGAGTTTAAGTTCAGCAATTTTCTCTTTCACACTGTTTGGCCAATAGAACCGATTGTTTACATTTACTCCATAAAACATTTAAGATCTAAGATGGTTGTTTAGGATGTGGTTTCCGGCTTTCTCTTTTCAAATCTTTTCACTATTACATAGCCCCCTGCACATCAGTGGCATTACCGCCTTGCTTGGGGTGATACAATTAAAAAAAAAAAAAATTGCTAGAAATGTGATTAACAAGCAA
The DNA here is from genome assembly GCA_037127315.1 of Ascarosepion bandense. Classification (NCBI taxonomy): domain Eukaryota; kingdom Metazoa; phylum Mollusca; class Cephalopoda; order Sepiida; family Sepiidae; genus Ascarosepion; species Ascarosepion bandense. Next base: position 2,056,444 of record JBBBDQ010000680.1, on the reverse strand, counting down.
TTTTTTGGTATATGAACACTTATTTTCCCCCACTGTGACTAGTTAAAACAAAATCATTTTTCTCAGATTCACAATATTACAAGCTTATAAAAAATGAAGAATGTTTTCAAAGTTATTATAAATTCTTTGAGTCAATATTAGGATTTCATTTTTAGAGAAACACTCAAAATTATTGTGATTATTTTCTAAAATGTAAATTCTATCTTAATATCATCATAAAATCTTAAACTTTGCATTTTCAAACCATACTTATAATTAGTTTTTAATAGTATTTACCCAGAAGAGAAATGTGAAGGATAGAAAGTTAAGGTTCTAGAATAGATTTAGTCGAGATGTGGTAATAAAAATAAATAAAGTGTAGAAATTAAAAGAACTAAGGTTTTAATGAAAGGGGCTATGAACTAATTTAGAATTCAATTCATGTCATAAAAAAACCTGAAGTTTTATTTCTGCTTATATTGTTTCTACAGAGCAACTACAGAAATGAGAAAATATTTTATTAAGTAGTTGACTGTATATTTGTGATAATTCCATTACATAAAATGTTTTGTAAGCAAAGCAACAAATAACAATCCGAACTGCATATCTATACTTGCATGTAGTCAGCATTGATCAGAAATATGAATATGACAAGAAATGCTTTTATAAATGTAAACAAAAATAAAAACAAAAAATTAATCTGATATTTAGCATCTTTTAAAGTAAGTGACTGTTTTGTCCTTATTTATCTTTGCAGAATGGCTATACAAACTCCAATTGTTTAAATTATGGTTTGTTACTATACAACAAATCAAACTAGAATTGCTTGCCTTGGGCCCTATAGGTATAAAATGTAAAAATTTAATAAATCTTTTCTAACAAAAATGAAAAGAATTATTTTCCATTCTTCAATCATTTTGTTCCAGGCTATGCTGTATCATCTTGTAAATCTTGATAATATCATTTACGAACATACCCCACTCCAAATGGGAGAATTTTTTTTCTATGAAAAAAATAATAGAACAAGTCTAACCAAACATTGTTTTGTATTATAATCTGTTGTTATGATTGCAAATAAAAGAAATTGTTATAAAAAAAGTAAAAAATAAAAAGATTTTCCTAATATTTGTCCCATGAAATGTGCTTTTCCCACTTCACTGCATGTAACCTATTTTTTTTTTTTTTCTGTTTTTTTCCTCCTTTGGTTTCTGCTGTTTAAAAATACAAAAATAAAGATTCTCTACTTCTAAAGAACAAAGAGAAATTGTTATAAGAAGCAAACTAATATTATATAAGATATTTTTATAGACTCATCTAAATTTCTTTATTTCTCAGTATTTCTTTATATACATCAATTGTATATAAAAAAAAATGTTAAAAAGGTTAAGATTCAGTTTTTGTAACTTTATTTTTCCAATTATAAATTGCTTTATAGAGAGAAAAATATTCTAAATGTTTCAGTTAATTTCCTATATGAAGACAGTTTAATTCAATACTGATAGATAAAATCATTTCTATTTTTTCTTTATTGATGAATATAAGTTATGAAAAGTTTTTTTTAAAACCAAGATGCATACTGCAAGTATACCACATTATAATTTCTAAGTATTTTCTGTAGTAAAAAATTTATATACATAACCAAATGATGAGTTAGATCACTAATTTGTATTCAGTCAGTTAAGTGCCATACGTGAAACACACTTGGGCAATCATGTCTCGAAAGAAACATGACTGACTTGGCAGAAGATTATCACGCAGTAGGTTGCCATTGCTTTCTGCAGTAGACTGGTTGCCAGCCAAGGCAATAGAACCCAATCTGTCCTGTTATTTAACCCATAACTGGAAGGAAGAGATGGATTAATACCTTTCCCAAGGGTATTTGCGTGTAAGTGAAGGCAATGAATTCAACTGGAATTCGAACTCGGCTCGCCGATTTCTCGTTCCGAGTCGATATCCACTGCACCACCACAAATGAACCAGAAGATTTTGTCAGTTTTTTAAAAAGTATTTTTCTCTTTAATGGCAACCTACTGCGGGATAATCTGCTGCCCAGTCAGTCATGTCTCTTTTGAGACATGATCACCCAATGCATGTATAACATATGGCACTTAACTATATTGAAATTTATCAGCACATTTTATTTTTAAAGAAATGTAAATAAGAAATTTTGCAACTTATTACAATATATAATTTGCCTTGATTTATTCAAACTATTGTTCTCATCTTGATTTTGTATAGATTTTATGATCAACATATCAATATTTCAGTAAAGTAGCCTTTGATCATCTACAGTTGTTCATTATTTGGGCTGGTATGAAATATGTATGTTGATTATTGTATTATTTTGTTTCCATGATGTTATTTCTCATTCATTCCTGCTGTATATTATTTTGCTATACCTGATCCAGGGATAGAACTTACAACCACTAGCAAATATTAAAGCACTATTAAAAATCTAGCATAAAAAAATTAAATGGTTTCTATAAAAATGCCAATCTTATTACACTAAGAACTTTAGAAAATATTGTTTGTATCAAATCCTGTTTTTGAGTTTTAAAATGAATAGAATTCAGCTATTTTTTCATCTCATGAAAAACTATTTTTGTAATAAATAGAGCTATTTTTTTAAAAACATAAAATTAGTCTTTTAAAAGTATGCTGTTATCAATAACAAAACAAAACAAAAATAAAAAACATTCCAGCACATCTTATAACTATTTATTTCTACAAACAATGGGTTATTTTTATTGCATTTATATATGACCAGGATAAGAAAATTTGTATATATGGTCTTTGAAAATAAAATAAATATAAGACTGGTGCTCAGGCTTTATTAAGATTTTGAACTTTGATAAAATTAACAAACTTATTAACATTTAAAAAATTAAAATTTTATCAGGAAAAAAATTTTGAATTTAAATTTCAAAATTAAAATATGGTAATTAGCATTCAAAAATATTTTTTGCAAGTAAGCCAGCAAGTTGAAAAAAATTACTGTTAAAAACATGGAAACTAAATTAACATTTATCTAAATCAAGATCACTTCAGATCTAACATCATAAAATTCTTTCTGTAAAATACTGCATGTTTACAGTTCAAAATATAACTTTTCATATAAAACATTGAGGTGTTTACTTTTTCAGTATGAAATATACTAAAATTTTGTCATTCTTCCATATATTTCACTTCATTATGCCAACAGTCAGGGTAATTTTTTTTTTCAGAGGTCAAACCCTTTCAAGACAGTCTGAACAACTTGAAACAGATTCAACACCATTATTTGGAACTGGACTATCTTTCCTTTTAGATTTCATTCTTCCCTGTTTCCTTCTTTCTCCTCATTTTTATTGTTATTTATTTGTTTGTTTGTAATTTTATGTTTATCATTATTATTTTTATCCCTCCCTTCATTTTAAGAAAAGACTTATTCCAGCAGAAATTTGGTACTACATAGAAGGTATATTGTAAGGTCTGATGATATGAGCTAATTAAACTCATTCAAATGAGCTATAGTTCATAACCAATTGAAATGACGTGTTGAGTTTTCCTTTATAATATACATTATATATATATATATATATAGAAGTGAATATATATATATATATATATATTATAATATATATATATATATATATTATAATAATATATATATATATATATATATATATAATATATATATATATATATATATATATATATTATATATATATATATATATATATATATATATATGCATGTATTCACTTTGTTATATGTATTCACTTCATTATATATATACATGTATTCACTTTGTTATATGTATTCACTTCCTTATACAGTGAAACCTTGAGATACGAATTTAATTCGTTCCATCAGAAAATAAGAAATCACGGAATGTCATCGGTAGATGGCAGTGTGTTCGTTCGGCTAGCTGAGCATTCATTTGTTTGTTCGTTCGGCTAGCCCAGGGATCGGCAAAGTGATCGATATTGACCCATGGGGTCGATAGGGCTATCCAAGGGGTCGATAATTGTCTAGGCATCGAAAGGGGTCGATAGACTCCTCAAACAATTTTTCAATTATAAAAGTATTCATAAAAAAGGATCACCTTTTTACTTTTGATTTTCTAATCGCTCACAGTATTTTTATTTTGCCTATATGTATGATGCTGTAACTGTTCATAGTGGCATCAATCCTCCTCGTTGTCATATGTAGAGACCCCAATTTCCGTATTTTCCATTTAAATTAACCATTTCCTTTTTTTATTAATATAAATACTTAAAAACTCTCTTTTGGGTTTTTGTAAATAGTCTAATAAATAAATAAAACATGACTTTATTTTTATAAATTTTATTCCTCATAAATATTTCTAATTATTTTTCCTTTTAAGACCTAAAAGTATTTTAAAGTTCACATTCTGCAGTCATACAAAAAAATCCTAGATTATTAAAAAAAACGTTAAGAAACTGTAATAAAGCAGATCAAAGTCAGTTAGAACCACCCCTCCTCACTGTTTCTGTCTCATTGATTAACCAAGTGGGATTTATAGACAATAGTTTTAACCTAAAAAGAATGAAAGAAGGAAAAAGGGCAAGATCAGAGAGATACATTTTTACCAATTTGTTTCTTTGGTTTCATTTTATAACTTGTTACTTTTTATGAAATGCTACATTTCTCATTATACAATTTCCTCCAGCCAGTTCATTTGGTTTGTTGGTGTGTCTTACAGTGAACATATTGATGCTGTGAGTTTGCAACATTTATTAACTTTTATTGTGTGAATCATGGTTCCTAAATCTAAGGATAAGGATAAGAATAAGAAAAAGCTAAAGAAAATGATCTCAATGGAAATTAAACATGAGATAATATGGAAGCATGAATGTGGTATGAGAATCGCTGACTTGGCCACTGAATATGGTCGAAATGTTTCGACCATATCAACCATTCTCAAACAAAAGGATGTGATAAAGAAGTTGCAACCCATTGCTGCTAGTAACAAGTCTAACAAATTTTTTCATTGTTAGGGCCTAATGAAAAAACCTAAAAAATTAAAATGAAAGCTTAAAAACTAATTTGCGTTTATCTTGGCCTTTCTAGTCTCGTCTGTGTGTGGTAGCCTAGCTTCTATCCCTTCCTCCTCCGGGCATGCATCCCGTTCGCTATTAGTGCTCACTCAACTGGTGAGTACAACTGGTTCTGGTAATATATCGGAAGGTCGTGGTACACCTCAATTATTCATTGTTTTTTTAACATTTATTATTGTAATATATACATATTGGTGTTTTTACTCTATAATTACTATATGGTATATGATTTTAGTTATATATAAGATAATTTTAAGTATAATTTTAGGAAATTTTGGGTAAATTTCTTACCGTTGGAACGCATTAATTCGGTTTCTTTTAATTTAAGTGGTAATAATTGCCTTGAGATACAATGGCGGTCATGGAATGAATTAAATTCGTATCTCAAGGTTCCACTATATATATACATATATATATTTATTCACATTTCATTTACTTATATATATATATATATTGAACGGATGTATAGCACACATAAGGCATGGATTGGTGACAAACTGTAAAGAAACAAGAATACAGAAAATGTAAAGCTAACGTTCAGGCCGCCTTAAGACAAATGAAAAATGCCTGGTGGGATGCCAGGGCAGCTGAATTGCAGGACGCTGCAGACAGGAAAGACAGCAAAGCATTTTATGATAGTCTGAAGAAAGTGTATGGTCCCAGAGAAAGTGGTACTTCACCTGTGCTTGCTTCTGATGGTGCAACACTTAACTGAGATGAGTGACATTCTGTTGTGATGGAAAGACCACTTTGAGACAGTGCTAAATTCAACCTCTATTGTTGATGAGGCAGCACTCACATCAATCCCACAACGGCCAGACTTGCCACAGCTTGGTATTGAACCTTCTTTCAAAGAAGTCAATAGTAGTGTCAAACAATTATCTTCACGCAAGGCCTCTTGGAAAGGTGGTTTACCACCGGAAATTTATAAGTATGGAGGCCCAAAACTAGTCAAAAAGCTACATCAGCTATTTAAGATAATTTGGTTTCATGGTCAGGTTCCACAAGACTTTAAAGATGTGGACATAAACATCTTTATAAAAACAAAGGTAATTGGCATTGTGACAATTCTCATGGAATCTCTCTCCTTTGTATTGCAGGAAAAATCTTGGCCTGTATTATTCTCAATAGAATCATAAAAAATCTGGTTGATGACATCTACCCTGAGTCACAGTGTGGGTTTAGGTTTGGCCAGGGCATTATATGATTTTTTCACTCAGACAAGTTGCTGAGAAAGCACGGGAGAAAAATAGTGAATTGTACATGGTATTTGTCGACCTAACTAAAGCTTTCGACACAGTGAACAGAAAGGCACTTTGGACGGTACTGAAAAAGCTTGGAATACCAGATGCAATCCTTAAAGTTATTGTATCATTCCATGACAGCATGAAAGGTACTGTGATCTCTGATGGATCTGCTTTGGATCCTTTTGATGTCTCAAACAGTACAAAACAAGGATGTGTGCTTGCTCCAGTTCTTTTTGCACTATTTTTCAGTGATGCTTCAGCATGCTGACAGTGATTTCGATGGTGGTGTCAACTTCCAATTTCGTACTAGTGGTGGATTATTTAACCATCAACACTTTTAGGCCAAAACATTGCTAAGAACCCAAATGATATATGACATGCTATTTGCTGATCATGCTGCTTTGGTTGCTACATTGTATGCTGAAGCACAGGAACTTGTAAATAGGTTTTCTGAAGCCAGTAAAGCATTTGGACTCACCATAAGTATTAAAAAAACTGAAGTAATTCATCAGCCACATCCTCATCAAAAGCAAGTATATGGTGTGAAACAAAATCCTCCAGTTCATTCTTTTCCTGATGATTGCATAACAGTAGGTAGGAGAGTTTGAAATATGTGAAGTGTTTTACATATGTATGTAGCATTGTGAACTCAAACAGATCTCTTGACGATGAAATTGTAAATCGTATAGCGAAGGCAACATCAGCTTTTGGTAAACTTCGGCACCGCTTGTGGAATGACAAAGGTATAAAGTTGGAAACAAAAATTAGAGTTTACAAGGCTGTTGTTATGACAACTCTCTGGTACGGTGCTGAGGCTTGGACCCCTTACTGCTCACATGGCGTGCAGTTGGATGTGTTTCATAAACGCTGTCTTCGCACAATATGTGGATTTATCCTGAGGAATGTTGAGCTGTTTGCTAAGTGTAGTGTCAGTGGAATTGAAACTTCTCTTATACAGTGTCAGTTGCGTTGGGTCGGACATGTCATCAGAATCAGTGATGATAGAATGCTTTAAATACTTTTGTACGATCAGCTTCAGCATAGTAAAAGGCATGTTGGCCACCCATTGTTGAGATACAATGATAAGCTTAAGTAGAATCTGACAGCAACTAAACATTCCACTGTTGACTTTTGAACAAATTACTTCTGACAGGAAACTATGGAGATTGACGTGTTACATTGCCTTACAAATTTTTGAATCAGAAACAGTACAAAAGCTCAGAGAATCAAGAGAAAAGAGGAAAATGCCAGACCAAGTGGCATTTTGTTGAATACATTTTCGTGCACGGCTTGTGGGCAGGCCTGCAAGTCACTGGCGGGGCTCAAGACCCATGAAAGACAAAAACACCGAAACTAGAATTAGTTTTTGAGATGCTCATATGCCGAGATCAATGGTAGAGTCCATCATCATATATATATATATATATATATATATATATGGAAGTGAATACATACACATATATGTATATGATGGACTCTCCCGTCAATCACGACGTATGAGGTCTAGACAACTGTTTAATTTGATGTAGCATGCCCGCACTTACTCAAACGTAAATGGCATTTGAGTCCTGTAAGAGATTTACAAACAAGTCCACAATGGAGGCAAGAAGGGAGATTGCATGAATGATCGGCTGGGACACTTGCAGATGCTTTGGTTCTCTCATGTCTTACACGCAGTTGATCAATCTCAGTCTCAGAGAACTGCTTGATGCCCCTCTGGCAGGCAAATCTCCATTCAATTCGTTGAGAGGCAATTCGTTCAAAATCACAGTGAGGAATATTTGTACATGTCAAATTCATTTTCAGCTTATCCTTAAAGCAAAGCAGAGGTCTACCCACCTTCCGCCATCCACTGCTAAGCTCACCGTACATTTGCTTTGGTATCCGGTTATCTTCCATACGTAAGACATGTCCTGCCCAACGCAGCTGTGATTGCATCAAAAAGCTCTCAATTCCGCTAATACCGCAGCGCGTGAATAGGTCCGCATTAGACATCCGATTGTTTAGGGTAAAACCACAAATTGTTCTAAAGCAATTTTTGTGGACGACATCAAGCTTCTGGATGTGATTATGGTAGACTGTCCATGATTCTGATCCATAAAGCAGCGTAGTTAGCACAACTGCTTTATACACAAGTACTTTAGTCCTTAGGCTAATCCCCCTATCATCCCACAACCGATGGTGCAGTTTCCCAAAAGCACTAGTTGCTTTTGCAATTCAATTAATGATTTCATCATCAAGTGAAGCATTCCAATTAACCTTACTTCCAAGATAGGTAAAGTTTTTCACATATTTCAGATCTTTACCATCTACTCGGATTGGTATATCAGGAAAGCTGGTGGCCACTGCTTCACACCCAGAACTTGTTTTGGTGTGGGGCGAGGTTGGTAAATCACCTCTGTTTTCTTGATGTTGATTGTCAGACCAAAAGCCTTGCAAGCAGTGGAAAACCTATCTACAAGCAGTTGCGCTTCCTCTTGAGAGATTGCACAAAGTGCAGCATCATCTGCAAACGAAAGATCCCTAATGATAGTTTGTTGAATGAGGGTCTTAGCTTTGAAACGCTGCTGGTTAAAGAGACCACCACTTGTTCTGAATTTGAATTCTACGCCTGTACCAATATCAGCAAAAGCATACTTCAGCATAACTGAAAAGAACAAAGCAAACAGCACAGGTGCCATTACACAACCCTGTTTAGTACCATTTGTCACATTGAAAGGTTCTGAAGACTCCCCATTTGAAACAACAGATGCCTTCATTCCATCATGAAAAGACATGATTACATTCAGCATGTTGTCGGGTATTCCCAGCTTTTTCAAAACCTTCCAGAGAGCTGCACGGTTGACTGTGTCAAAGGCCTTTGTAAGGTCAATGAAAACCATATACAGCTCCGCGTTCTTCTCTCAGACTTTCTCAGCAACCTGGCGGAGGGAAAAGATCATATCGACAGTACCTCGACCAGCACGGAAACCACACTGAGATTCAGGGTAGATATCGTCAATTCTGTTGAGAATAAGCCTTGCCAAGATCTTCCCTGCAATTGATAAAAGTGAGATGCCACGATGGTTGTCACAGATGTTCCTATTGCCCTTGTTCTTATACAGGTGTTGAATTAGTGCATCTTTGAAATCCTGAGGGACATTTCCAGTTAGCCAGATCTTCACAAAGAGACTATGCAGCTTCTTCACCAGTTTCTGACCACCGTACTTAAAAACTTCAGGAGGTAAGATGTCTTTCCCAGATTTTTTGCCTGAAGAAATTTGCTTGATAGCAACAAAAACCTCACGTACCACTGGAAGGAAAGAGAGTTCAGGAATTTCAGGTCGCTCAGTGATAGATGAAATTATTTCTTCGTCAGTTGTAGAAGCATTGTTTAGAACTGCTTCAAAATGCTCCTTCCAGCAATTCAAAATATCCACTCTGTCAGTCAGCAGTGTGCCATCACTTGCAAATATGGGAGAAGCACTAGATTCGTGTGGCCCAAAAACTTTCTTAATACCATCATAAAAGTTTTTCGAGTCCTTCCTATCAAATGCTTCTTGCACTGACTTGGCATGTGACGACCACCATGCCCCTTTCATCTGCCATAGTGTTTTCTGGACCTTGCTTTTGCATGCATTGTACTCTTTCTTCTTTAATGTGGAGTTCTTATTCTCAATCCAGATTTTGTGAGCCTTGTGATATATATATATATATATATATATATATGTGTGTGTGTGTGTGTGAATAAAGAACAATACCCACAGAAACCACAAATTGCTCTAAAAAGAAAAGACGTCATACTTATCCCAAAACCCAAGGAACCTTTCGGCCAAAACTTTTTTCATTAAAGTTTATTTTTAAATGTATTCCACTTTCTCCCAGTACTGTGAGTAATTCCCCTATTGATATTGTCTTCGTTCAGCCCTATTCATATTTTTGCCAACGAAGCCCTTGAAAAAGTGTTGGCCGAAAGGTTCCTCGGGTTTTGGGATAAGTATGACATCTTTTCTTTTTAGAGCAATTTGTGGTTTCTGTGGGTACCATTCTTTATTCACATATTTCCGTCAAAGGTACCCCAGTCTTTTGATTGGCCAATTTAATCAGGCTTTAAGATCTTGGCATAGGGTCATCAATCTGAGAATTAGAAGGACCTTTCTCAGATCGTGTTTGTCTTGTAGTGTGGTTCCTTCCTTTATCCAGAAGAGATTGTCTAGAATCAAAAGTTCTGACATCTCCATCGAACACTCTTTAATCAAGTATGAGCTTAATAAATTATTTGAATGCTCAGTTAAAGTCTTGCGGTACTTTTGTTCTATTATGAACGATATTAAAGCAGAAATAGGTTTTTTGACTTTTTCGGTTCTCGCGATATTTAGTTAATCGCAGACTAATTCTTGAAAAATCTGCTACTGAGAGAAATAATAAATACTTAGAATACTTGATTACTAGAAGGTACGGTCATGTTTCTGGTGATTTACACCAACACATTTTCAATTTTTCCAGTATAAATCTCACTGGGGTTCAACTTTCTGTTCTTTCCCGTGGATTGGATTTTTGTGTGCCACCTTGTCAGATCAACAAGGAACAAATTCTTTCTGAGTTCGAGTTATTATACTCGCAACTTATTCATCATGTTCCAAGTTCTACTGAAAAGTGTTCCACAGTTAAAGCTGGGTTGTTTGAGTTTGCCAATGAATTCGCTGGCGTAGTGTTCATTTTCGTACACTTAAGTCCTTACGTTCCAGGGAAGACATTTATATAACCAAGCCAGACAAGGGATCTGGTGTTGTTATATTGAACAAGGAGGATTATTTATCAAAAATGTATAATATTTTGAATGATCCTTCCAAGTTTATTACTATAGGTTCTGCCGACAATTTTGACAACACCAGCAAGATTGAAGCCAAGCTTCAACGTTGGCTACTGTCTTTGTACAAGAAAGGTTTAATTTCTAAGGACATCTACAGCAGGGTCAGGCCCACATGCTCGCAGCACCCGAGGATGTATGGCCTTCCAAAGGTCCATAAGGAAGGAGTACCCCTTAGACCCATTCTTTCTATGGTGGGTTCTGTGCAGCATGAGTTGGCTAAGTGGTTGGCTGAGATTATCCAACCCCTATCCGATGCTCTTTCTTCCTATCATGTTCTTGACTCTTTCAGGTTTTCCAGTTTTATTAGAAATTTAGATTTCTCTTCAAGAGATAAATTTATGGTCTCTTTCGACAGTCAGTTTGCATACAAATGTTCCACTAAATGAAACTATTGATATCTGCGATGACATGTTGTATAGAGGGAATTTTGGCCCAGTAACAATTCCAGAGGAGGTTTTCTTGAAATGTTTGCGTTTGGCCACTGAAGGAGTCGAATTTAGTTTTAATGATATCATGTTTGCACAGACAGATGACGTTGCGATGGGCAGTCCTTGCTAATGTCTTTGTAGGACATCATGAGCGTTTGTTGCTTGAAAAGGTTGATGAGCCATTAATATATCAACATTATGTTGATGATACCTTTTCTTTATTTTACCACGCTTCAGATGCTGAACGTTTTTTAGTTCAGTTGAACTCCTTACATCCCTCTCTTCAGTTTATTATGGAGACAGAGAAGGATGGATGTCTTTCTTTTTTGGATGTCCTTGTTCAGCGACAGGATGATGTTTTCGTGACATCTGTGTTTCGCAAACCAACTTTTACCGGTTTGTATACAAATTGGAACTCTTTTGTTCCTAAGTCCCGCAAAATTGGTCTTATAGAAACGTTGATTCACCGTGCCCTCAATATTTGTTCCCCTATATGCTTGAGCAGTGAACTATTGCGCTTGCAAAGTATCTTTGAGGCTAATGGGTACCCAACCAATGTGGTTAAATGTGTTATTGATCGCAAGATCAAACGGTTTAAGGAACCAAAAGTCGAAGGACCGAGTCGCTGTCCTTTATACTTAAAATTACCATGGCTTGGCAGGAAATGTCAAACTGTTACTGACAAAGTTTTGGCGTGTGTTTCGTCTTGTTATTATTCAGTACAGTTGCGTGTTGTTTTCCATACTAGACCTGTTTTTCCATCCTTCGTCAAGGACAGGTTGTCCTATTTTCGAAAAAGCTCAGTTGTTTATAAATTTAAATGCTGTTGTGAAACGGCATACATAGGATGAACCAGTCTTAGGTTGGAGACGTGGGTCTCGCAACACGTCCCTGCGAATATACGCTCTGGCAGCCCTATCAGTACTATAAGAACAACCCAAGCTGTTCTGGATTCAGCGATGGACCAACACTTGCTGGACAATCCTGCATGTGCATCCTCGTACGAGGACAGTTGGTTTTCTGTCTTGCACAGCGCTCGCTCAACATATCATCTACGGGTCCTAGAGGCTATTTGCCTGAAAATCCAGAGACCGAGCCTGTGCAGACAGAAAGAGCATTTCCTTCGCTCTTTGCAGTTACTGGAGTATCTGTGAGTGAAACTTTTTCTTTTTTAATCACTCATGTGGAATCAAATTTACAACCCCCCTCACATTTTAATGTATTTTTTCATTAAAGTTTATTTTTAAATGTATTCCACTTTCTCCCAGTACTGTGAGTAATTCCCCTATTGATATTGTCTTCGTTCAGCCCTATTCATATTTTTGCCAACGAAGCCCTTGAAAAAGTGTTGGCCGAAAGGTTCCTCGGGTTTTGGGATAAGTATGACGTCTTTTCTTTTTAGAGCAATATATATATATATTCACTTCCTTCTATATATATATGTATATAAAAATAATAACTAAATAGACTCTGTAAGTATGTAGGCCGTAAATTTATACTAAAATAAACCTTCAAAAAAACCACTAACAAACAGAACCTAATTCCGTTACAATCCGGTGCACTAAGGCGTCGGATAAATGGGGAGAAAAAAAAGAAACCCGCGGAACAAGAACAAAACATTCAATACTCCGCAGCAAAGAAAAAAAAACCCAAACGGAACTAACCACAAGGAAAAGTGCTCGATACAAAGTACAAAAGAAAATATACAAAAGTAGAGCAAAGACACACAAAAATCCAAAGTGAGCCAAAACCTACCGCGGTTTCACACTGCGGATCGTCAGGGCAAAGGCTGAAGCACTAAAGATAAAACCAAATAAATAGACATACACTAAGATAGGGGGGGAACCATACCAACACAAAAAGGGGGGTTAGAACAAAAAAAGCAAAACACACTAAATTAGGAAAAATTTTTATAAAACACATAGCTGAAAAAAAAAAAAAAAAATTTAACACTACGCTCTCACACTAAGCAATGAATTTATATTTATGAAACTTACATTTGTTTAAAATTTCAGTCTTAGCATTAAGCAGATTATGGGCGGTGGTTCGAATAAGGCTATGCTAGTTTTTCCTCGCCACATAAATTACAGAATTTACTGCCTTTATTGTAATCAGTACATTTTTTTATTATTTCCCATTTCAAAATGGGGTCTTTTTTAATTTTAGATCTTATGTCCCAAATATAATTCGATAAGGTAGTGCTATGTCTATATTTTTCATTTTTAAATGAGGTTTTGTGATTATAAAATCTAACTTTAAATGAATCGTGCGTAGCACCTATATACGTTTTAGGATACTTATCTTGCTCATTTTTATAGACTTTAACACTATAGACTACGTTAGATTGGTTGCAATTGCCTCTAATAGGACATTCAGTTTTTACTTTACAATTACATTTATTATTAGTGTTTTTATTGGTAGCACTAGTTTTCAGTTTTCTTTTGTTACTGTTATTAATAATTTTGCCAATATTTGGAAGGCAAGAATAACAGGGCAAAGGCTAAAGCACTAAAGATAAAACCAAATAAATAGACATACACTAAGATAGGGGGGGTAGCTATGTGTTTAATAAAAAATTTTCCTAATTTAGTGTGTTTTGCTTTTTTTGTTCTAACCCCCCTTTTTGTGTTGGTATGGTTCCCCCCTATCTTAGTGTATGTCTGTTTATTTGGTTTTATCTTTAGTGCTTCAGCCTTTGCCCTGACGATCCGTAGTGTGAAACCGCGGTAGGTTTTGGCTCACTTTAGATTTTTGTGTATATATATATATATATATATATATATATATATGTATTCACTTCCTTCTATATATATATGTAAGGAAGTGAATACATATGTATGTATATTGTGTGTATTTTGGCAGCATTTTTTCATTAATGCAGGTTTCGTTGAATAATATAGTCAAGTTTTGTCTATTTATTTTGTGTAGGATCCTTTCGTGCATTGTGGCGCAGTGGATATCGGCTCGGAACGAGAAATCGGGGAACCGAGTTCGAATTCCAGTTGAATTCATTGCATTCACTTACGCGCAAATACCCTTGGGAAAGGTATTAATCCGTCTCTTCCCTCCAGTTATGGGTTAAATAACAGGACAGATTGGGTTCTATAGCCTTGGTCGGCAACCAGTCTACCGCAGAAAGCAATGGCAACCTACTGCGGGATAATCTTCTGCCCAGTCAGTCATGTCTCTTTCGAGACATGATCGCCCAAGCGTGTATCGCACATGGCACTTAACTGACTGACTGAATGAACACATTGGATTAGTAAATGTCTGTACCTTTGAGCATGTGTGTGTATGTATTAGAACAGATAGGGAAAATTGTAACTTTTCATAGATAGATCATGTGCTTATACCGTTACTACTACCGCATACTATTTATCTATGAAATCCAGAAAGCCGCATGAACCTCGGATCTCTACCATCTTGAGATGAAGGGAAATAGCTTGAATGGCAGGTTCACTGTGGCTGCTGTTTACAGTAAATTAGTTGACGTGGGAGTGGGTAACTAATGCTTGACAAGAAAGTTCAACATTTGGAGTTGGGGTAGACATCCAGTAGAAAGGCAGCTTGATAAACTAATTGCAGATTTCCTCCTGCCAATCAGTAACAGGGCGACCTCATCTGGAGGTGCTTTCCTTACATTTATTCTCAATCATAAGCAATTAAAACGAGGTTATGTCATGATTGTGGATGAGTAGTAATATTAGTTTACCAAGGATTATAAGTCTGGTGGGAAAGAGGGACATACTGCTTAGTGTTAAGATTTTGTGTTGGGGAAACCCCAGAAAATAGGAGTGGTAAGGCTGAAGAACTGCTTGTCAGTAGCTTATAATTGTCCCCATAAGTCATAAAGAAGTTACAAATATAAGTAGGTTGCTAATTAATTTCCATTTTAAGGTACTCCGGAAATAACATTGTGATGTTTGAATTATCACAGTCAGAGTGGAAGTGAGTGTCTTTTTTCCAGAGTTAAGCTGTTTTTCTGATACTTGTCATCTTTTAGTATTATAATGATGTGGACAATGATATTTCATTTAGGTTAAAAAGTTTTGTCCATTCCTCTGTAAAATCAGACCTTATTTATATTGTATTATTAGTAAGAAGTAACTGTGTGACCAGAGTTAACCTAAAAATTGCCACAACTATGGCTATTTGATAATGAAGGTTGTCATAGGAGCAATGAATCCCCTTGATACTACTGTGAAAAAATATTGAAAATTTTTAATAATTGCATTCTTATCAGTAGATGCTTTGCATCACATATTTTACAGATGAAACTTTGAAATATAGTCATTCCTATACCTATATTTTGTAGCAGGGGTTTCTGAATGACAGAGGAACAGGAGAGATGAACTGCCAAAAAATGGCCATGCAAATGTTTTCAGTAACTGCAAATAAAACTAGCCAAATACAATATTTTAAAACAAAAAAAAGCCAAAAACTTTGGCCTATCCATTTTTACAGGGTATCTCATTATCCCTCTCAATCAGAACCCCTGCCACAAAATTGGATAGTTACATATGGAAATGATTCCAATAAGGCCAGTATTTCATCTGTAGAAACTACTATACAAACCTCTACTTATAATCTGGCAGGTATTAAAAATTTACAATTTAAAAACAGCTAAAGAATTTTGCATAGTAATATATTTTTCATCTCACCATAAGCACACAGACACGAGTATTTAATATTTACTTCATCGAATGAAAGAAATATATTCATATCTATTTAAAGCCATAACTGTAATTTAATTTTGCTAGTTGAAAAAGATAATAGATAATTCAAACTTTCCAGAGAGACAGGCTATCATTTTTTTTAATTTTGAAAGTGAAAAAAATTAATAGATAAATAAAATTACATAAGGTACAGAGTTATATTTTTCATTGTACGACACCATTTTAAATTCTATATAATTAATACTAGCAAAATCTACATTTGATTGAACAGTAAGTTTTCAATATACAGTAGCCTCCTCCTATCCATAGGAGATATATTCTCAAAGCCCCTGGAAATGTCCGAAACCACATTTAGAACTGAACCATTGTATATAATTTATAAATTAGGTACAGTAAGAGATTAATAACAACAACAAATAAAAAAATATAATATACAGTAATAAAAGTTATGTCACAGAACTTGTATATTTATTGTAGATATAAACAACCACATTATACAAATGTTTTTTCTTTCCTTATCAAGTCAAAAATTTACATCTTTTCCTATAAAGGAAAAATTTTACAGCTTCACTTTAACATACAGATTGCTCTTTGAAATTTATTAATTTTACTTCTGGGGTTTGACCACCAATAAATCAAACAACACAAAGTAAAAGCATACATAAGAGATGACCATTGTCACATAAGATTCATAAATAGAATTTTAAGTGACAACATGACAGATTTGTTTAGTAAACTATTAGATTTCAAGTTACAAATGTGTTAATCTTTTTAAAAGGCTTCATTACTATTAATTCATATAATCCTACATAAGTCTTCACTTTTTTTACCATTCCTTATATAGAAATTTAATTTTCCTATAACATTATCATGACCGTTAATGATGGTATATGTATAAAAAAATAAATTGTTATAAAGTACCACTAATAAAATGATCATATAAAATATTTGATTTTCTGCAATCACTGAATAAGTTGGTGTTCCATATCAAGATGCATACATTCAAATAAGAAATTTTTGTACTGTAAGAAAAGTAAAAAACAAGCCAGTTAAATTTTTTTAATTAATTTGCGGTAAAAGTTATTCACACTTTCTCACAAAACAAAATAATCAAGCTACTCCCAACAAAAGTGTTTTGCTTTGAGTATTACAAGACAAAAATAAAAAAAAAGGGTTAGTAACAACCTGTAAATATGTTCATTTGTTCAATCTGTAGAATTTATTAACTTTTCTTAGTTTTTAATGTGAAGCATGTTAAAACTTGCTAAATACATCTGAGGTTAAAAATTGCAAAAATCCAACATCTGATCATTTTTTCCTTTACTACCATAATTAATTAGTTTGTTAGTGCAAAAAGAATAACATAATCTAAGCATGTGGTTGATAGAATAGCAATTAAATCATTGAACCACAAATATTAAAATCTTCTAAGATTTAACAGAAATCTTCTAAGTGTAACAGAAATCAAATCTATGATGGACACTCTAAAAAGAAATATCTTCTATTTATTTCTTCAGAAACTATAACAAATAGGAGGAAGCATAAGAACACATTTTCAACTACAAAACATATTCCTTGGTCACCATACTGGCTACACATTTCCTTCAGCAATGAACAAGAGTGCACATGCCATTCTCATGAATATGGCTTGTCCAACAGATCACTGTTGCCATTGCTGAAATGTATTATCTACCATCCACTGTTTGATTTCCATGAATGAATGCAATTTTTTGAATGGAGTAATTCAATGGTACATTGATTACATTTAAGTACTTTATGAATGACTAGATAATTAAGAAATTGACAATTTTTATGACAGCATGACCTTAAATATCTCATATCCCAGGGACCAGTATTTTTGCAAATTCACTTATATTTAAGTAAGAAAAAGTTTTTTGAAGTTATTTTTTTAAATTCATTACTAGTGAATTAGAAGCAAAAGTAATTTCAGAATATGTTTTAATAAAAGTATCTTCTAATTGAAATTGTCTGTTCAAAATATTTCTTAAAGGACAAAAAGCAGTTTATAACTTTATAAAACAGTTATTTTAACTTGAGTATCATTAAATAAATACAAGATATATTTGTAGGCTGAATGATGAACCTACGTGAATCATGACAAAAAGTTAATAGCAATTAAACCAATAAGCTACATATATCCATTAAACCCAGTGTGCACACTCAGTTCCCAAAGAACTTAGCATTTCAGTGCATAAATAGCAAAACTGATGCTATCATCCACTTTTAAGTATCTTAACACAATTTGTATCATGTTAGAGGTTGAATACCAAATCACTAAGTGCACTTTTTATCTATCCACTCCTTGCAGAACTGAGTTTCTATTTCCTTATTCTAAGTATGAAGAAGAGAAGTGGTATTTATATAATGGATTTTTATTTGACTAGTCATTTTAACTAAGATAAATAATATATTTAACTTAAAATATACATAAGAGTCCAAACTTCTAAGTAGACAGGAAATATTCTCACAGAGTTATAGATTGATATGGCACTACATCAATAAATGATGGTAAATATCTTAAATTGTAACTGCACAAATAAATAACATTTTTATAGGTTGGTAAATTATCAGCTCTGTGACTGGCTATGGTCACAATGATGCTGACCATCTCTTTCTATGTGTTTTCTGTTGTGTACAATGTCCATGTGAATGATCATTCACTTCACTCAGTGATGTTGCCAACCCCATTTTTCCTCTGTTTACTTCTTTCTTTGTCTAAGGTGGCACCTTGAAAGATGGCAGTTGAAAGATTGTTATGATATAGCCAAGTCATTTCAATTTTCTCTTTACACTAGTTATTAGTTCTTCCAATGGGCATGTTTATTGTTTAATGGTATCTTGCACTTCCTGTATCAATTGTAGTATGGTTTACAAGTGAAATGCTTACAACTGTATCATCTCATTTCTAATGCTTGAATTCTGATGTTGTAGCATCCCATGCAAATTAGCTTGACACTATATAAGTAGTAAGTAGATGACAGGCCAGGCAGCAGTCCAATGTGTCACACTTGACAAGGTGAGCTACATCACAAATATTACTACACACAGAAATATGTCACAACCATGGACACATACAAAGTTATTAGAGACTTAACAATGGTACCACCGATAGGATTCTTGGGTTCATTGGATGATCCAGAGTAGGTTGAAGAGTGGATGAGAGCTTTTGCAGCATTGGCAAGAGTTTAAAAATTGAAGGACTCAAGATTGGAAGGAGTGAATCAGATAATGGATTTGTTTTTGGTTAACATGGCATATGTTTTAAGGAAAATTTCTACATCTTACCCAAAGGAGTTGGAACAAATGACTTTTGAGAAAATTGTCAGAGTCATTAAAAAAATATTAGACCAAAGAAAAAATTGGTTATTGCCAAGAGAACCAAACTTGCATAGGCTTAAGGAGCAAGCTAAATACTGCAAGTTCAAAAAATTAAGAATGCAAGAAATCTTGGAAGACAAATTGGTTCTTCTAAGGTTGATTGAAGGATTACAAGGCCCACATCATAAGCAAAAAATGTTGGAGTGCATGCAAGCAGCCGAAGGAATTTGGAAACAAATATAAAACAGTTGGAGTTAATCAGAGAATTCAATAAAACAAAAGAGCTCAAAACATACAAGGTGAATATGAGTAAATTTATAATGAAATGCGAATATTGTAGAAGAATACATAAAAGGAAGAAATACAAATGTCTGGCACTAGGGAAACTATGTTTGAATTGTGGAAGAAGGGATCATGTTCAGAGAGTATATGAGTATGGGAAGCAAGTAGAGAAGATGTAAACAGTAAAAACTTCCTCTTCTGAAGAAGAAAAAGAATAAACTGGAACATTTGCAGTAAATGCTCAAAAAAAAGGTCAAGTGAGTCTAAGAATAAATGGTTATGCATTTAATATGCAGGTGGATACTGGTAGCAAAATAACGTTAATACCAAAGAATTTGGTATTAAGACAACCAGAAATAAGAAAGTTATGTGAAATTAAAGCAGTTTGATGGATCAACCATAAAGACAATGAGTTTCTTTCTGGGTACCTTTGAAACTGGTACGCAATTTGAAGTAATTCCACTAGTAGTGGTAGCATGTGATAAGGATTATGGATTGTTAGGAAACAACGTATTAAAGGTGGACACAGCAAAGCTGTTGAATTCCATGGAGACACGAGAAAGTGGAATAGAATTGTTGAAAGGGTATAAAGCCAGTATTCAGTTAAAAGAGAATTATCACCCTAAATATATAGAGGCAAGAAAAGTTTCAGTTGACATACTTCCTTTGGCGATAGCAAAGTTAAACAGAATGATCCAACAAGGCTTTCTAGAAAAGGTGACTCAAGGTGAAAGTAACTGGGCGTCACCTATTGTTGCGATAAAAATACTGATGGAAACTTAAGGGTATACAACTACCCGGCCGGTCACTGTTGGTTTTGATCCAGATAGCTGGTCGTAAATTGACTATCACGGTGTTCTCCCTTTTTCCACGTGTTGATTAATCACAAGGTAGTCACGTGAGTTCTCCATCAAACCAAACCAGGAAGCATGCACACAATTGAGTAATAAAAGAAAGAAATATAGCACCAAGAAAAATAAGTAGACCGACGTCTGAAGTGTTGTAAAATAACGTCTTTATATACAGAATATACACAATAGTCTCTTGGATAATTCCCAATCCCTGCTTCTATCAACTGGTAGCGGAACAGAAGTCTCTTAAGTAAATCGAATTATTCTCTTAAGCAATAATGAGAAATCTGGCTGGCCACAGCTTGCTGCTCCGAACAGAGTTCTAAGTTCGTTATAAGTCTAGTCAACTTGATTCTTGTTTTCCGGAATGTCACAGAAATCGCTGAAGTGCTCAGTTGTGGGTAGGTTAGTGCAGTTTGTCTTCAGAAATGGAATCGAGGTAGATTTCTTGTTCCGGGTTGGATCACTCTCACCAAAAACTCTCCATTTGACAATTTCAAACTTTGTCTGCAAAGTCTCTTCATCTCTGTCTCTTAACTCTGATTGGTTGATTGGCAACAGGCTTCTCTATGGTCAGCACCCAATGGCATGGCAATCATCTCTCTGTCTCTTTACTTCTTCAGCTGGGAACTGTCTTTGGCAGGCAGCAATTTTCTATGGTTGGCAATTATCTCTTTGTCATTACGTCTCTGGACCGGGAACTCGAACTCTCTGCCACTTGAGCTGCAACTCAACTCCAACTTTGTCTGCAAAATCACTTCTCGTCTGTCTTTAACTCAGGTTGGCCGGCGCCCAACAACGTGGTGCCTATCTTCATCGTTACATCTCTGGGCCAGTAACTGTGAACTGCCTCGAACCACCACTGACTCAAACTTCAACTGCAAATTCTCTTCTTGTCTGTCTTTAAATCTGGTTGGCCGGCGGCTCTGCGGTTGGCGCCCAACAACATGGCACCTATCTTTATTGTTACATCTCTGAGCTGGGAGCTGACTGGAATTCAACTGGCAACTCCAATCCAACTGCAATCCAACTAACTTCAACTGAAACTGATTTTGGTCCCTTGGGACCCTGTATTTATGCCCATGCCATGGTGTGGGGCCGACGGTCGCTGGGTGTCATCTCAGCAACCAATAGAATGCTGAGGTTAGCTGCTACTCATTGGTATCTTTGGTTTACCCAATGAGATTAGTCTTCTTTCCATGACGTCAACTGTTGATCGTCTCCCCCTTTTGGCACTGGTTCACAGGACCAATAAGATTCCTCTCAGTTTTATGACATCATCTTCCCATACCCCTTTTCTGGGCTGGACTTAACCAGCGAATTTTCTTCCTCATGAAACAATTTTGGGGATTATTATTTTTTTTTTTTTTTTTAAACAATCGCTATTAACATTTTTGAACTGGCTTTGCCCAAAACAAGTTGACAAGGGTCTATTACATTGTTACTTAGATAAGAATTTTCCGCACCTGCGTTTTTAATATCCATTTCTGAGTCACCGACATTTTCAGGCGATGGAAAATATTTTCGTTATCTGCTCTACCTTGATGTCAAGTAAAAATGTCTCTTCTTTGAGTTACTTGGTATCAGATATTTGTTATCTTAATTCTTTTCACAATTCACGCTAGCAAGACAATTAGATTCAATAATAAAAAGTAAAATTTTCCTCTCGGCTATTACTAAGGCCCAGCGAAAAACAACAACTGAACTTATCTCTTTCTTTTAGGTTTAGAATGACAATTGTTAAGTTCCCATGGATGGCCGAAACCAGCGTCCATTGTTTGTGGCACTTCCTGACATTAAAACATATCTAAGTCTTTTCTTTCTTTCTTCTTCCTCTGGTTTAAAATAACAACCAAGAAATACTATTTGTTATTTTTTCTTTTGTTTTGTTTCCTTTTCTCCTATTCAGAGAATAAAGAAAAATGTCTTTTAGTACATTTTCCTGACTTGTAATAGTAATTAGAAGATTTTCCAGTTATAAATAATAATTAGTTGATAAAATTAATTACCTCCATTTTCCTTTGCTCATATTCGGAGGATAAAAAAAATTTCTCTTAGTACATTTTCTTCTGATCTATAATAGCAATTAGAAGATTTTCCAGTTATAGTTAATAATTAATAAAATGAATTACCTCCGTTCCACACAAAATATTGTTATAAAGGGTATGTGGTCATTACAAGGTAAGAGTAAATCACCAAACATGCTCAGATTCGTTTCCATTGCCGAATATTGAAATTGTGAGCCATAAGCTGGCAAATATGGAATACTTTGCCAAAATTGATCTTAAAGTCTGCATACAACCAAATTGAGATTGATGAGAAGTTCAAAGAAATCGCCACATTAACACCCCTATAGGTCTACTGTTTGGGATTAAGACCTCCAGTCACATTTTTCAGAAAGCGTTTGAAGGAGTGTTATTAGGAAAAATAAGTAATATAATTATATACCAGGATGATATAGGGGTAGGAGCAAAAATCTAGGAAGAATTAAAGCATAAAGTTGAACAAATATTAACAAGATTAAAAAAAGACAGGATTAACAGTGAAAAGAAACAAATGCAAGTTTGATTATAAGAATTTGTCATATTTGGGCTATGATTTTGAAAAAAAGCACAGCATCTGATGAAAGGTTAACAAAGAGGATTACAGATATAGTGACTCCAACAAATAAAAAGGAATTAAAGTCCTTTTTGGGATTGATAAACTTCTACAGCAAGTATAATTCATTCATGGCCAAAGGAATGAGAACACACAGACCATGCACATATCAAAGATATGGGATCATTTTTAATACTAGTAAACACGTACTCAGTTTGGCCAAAGGTGATCAAAGTAAAATATAGAAGAGCAAACACAGTAAAACAGATTTTAAGAACCATGTTTTCAAGAAATGGAGTGTCTCAAAAGGTAGTTACAGACAATGAATTCTGAGTTTTGGGATGAGAGTTTGTGTGTCTAGTTAAACCAGATCGAATACATCCCGTATAAAACACCACATACCATCTGCAGTCTAACAGAATAGCGGAGAGAATAACGCAAACTGTGAAAATGACTTTGAAAGCATTTTCATCTATTAATAAGAGTATTAAGGCATTCTTATCAAAAATGCTCCTCAGCTATAGGTCTATCCCACATACAAGGAGGAATTTGAGCCTGTCAGCACTAATGGGAAAGCAAACCAGAGCCTCCATAATGTCTTTTGCTATGAGGGTAAAAGTGTGGTACAAGAAAAACAAAGTGGCAAGTCTGGAAGAGGCAAATTCCATAATTGAAAAGAAAGGGTAGTGTGTTTTGGTGCATGCTGACCAGCTTAGAAGTAGGAGTGTGTTGGAGGATATGGAGATGAAAGATCAAGAATGTGAAGAAGGTATGTGAAATAATGAAGCAGAACAGAGAATGGAAGTACAGGAGCAAGGAGAAACAGAGAGATGTAGAAGTGAGATTAAGTAGGATATGGAATTAAGTGAAGGTGAAAAAACAGATGAGTATGAGGAGAAGGACAAAGAAAGACCAAGGTCACCATTGAAAAGACAACAAGAAGAGCAAGAATAAAGACAGTATAAGACAAAAAATAATTAGAAGTGACAGAAAAAACAAGGGTGTACAGCCGCTCCAGTTTCAAGATGTTGCAGCATCCCATGCAAGTTAGCCTGGCACTATATAAGCATTAAGTAGCTGACAGGCCAGGCATCAATCCAACGCACCACACCTGACAAGATGAGCTACATCACAAATATTGCTACATACAGAGATATGTCACAACTATGGGCACACAGAGTTATTCAATAGAAGTCAATGGCCAAAATTCACAGATGTACAAAAAGATTAAGAAGGCTAATGTATAAAACAGTTTGAATAGTAAAGGATATATGAAATGCTTTTGATGATGTATTTAAAAATGGTGTTTTATCCATGATATAAATCAAGTATAATATTGCTTGATTTGCTGAGTTAAGAGAGAAAACTCCATTAACAATCACATTTAACAATCCTATAAAGAGAAAGTAAGTTAAATTATTTCCTGACTTTTATAGCTTCCATGAACACTTTATTCAGAGATATATAAAAGACCCACAAGGTGAATGGTAAAATTACATAGATATGTTTAGATTTTGTATTGAAATTGAACACATCATTTACATTTCACATATAATATACAAACCATCAAAGATTTCAATTCTTTTTTTCTATATGATAGTCATGATTAGATCTGTAGCTGAATATAGTGAATGAATCAATATATTGTTAGCACTAAATCATCAAAGTGATTTAAATCCTCTAGCTTAAATGTAGACCCAGCATGCATCTTTGATCTCATATTAAAGATTTAAGTATAAAAATGGAACAAAAACCTTTACAAGATAGTTGCCCATATAATTTTCTGACCCAATAGCAAGAATATAAAATCTTTAAAGCATACTAAACACATTTTTATTAAATATTTATTCAATACAATATCTAAAAGCCACTCAAGCTAAAGGGTTGGTGAATGAGGTTGTACTATGGATGCAAGAGAAGGAATTGAGTGTAGATTATGAAAATATGTAGGATAGATAATATTTAACCTTAGATTTGAAGAGGTTAAAATTGTAGTGATTGGACAAACAATCTTTCAAAAGGTCTGTTCTACAAAATAGTGTTTCTTGAGAAGAAACTGTTAGAATGAAACTTCTTTCTTACAAATACAAAAGGAAATGTAAATGATTTGACTACACAGGTACATGGCATAATCAGTCCTGAAGTGGTGAAACTAAGGAATGTAGCTTATTTGAACATTTGCAAATTGAAACCGCAGTGATAGCCTTGCAGCATGTAGACACACACACATGGGTATACTTAAAAGTTTTCTAAATCAGTATTCTGTTTGGGAAGAGATTAGGCCTAGAACATTTCATCATCCTTGTGTGTACACATTTGTGTGAAGTTAATAATGCCTATAACATGTTCTGAAATATATACAGAAGTCAATGGAGTAGCAGAAATTCAGTCAACCCTTTCATAAACCAGTTTGTCACCAGTAAACAATGAGTGGAGAGGGATTGTGTATTTGACTGGAACAAATCATCACAACACCAGGAAATATGAGAAGCATAAAGTGGCACAAACTTGTCTGCAACAAGATTTGTGGATATCAGGCTTGTCAAAACAGTTTCACTAGTGATCCTTGCTAACACCTTTAGAAAACATTCCATATCATTTATAGAGCCATTACCAGTTTCCATGGTCCTCCATTAATAGGTTGACTCCATATGCAGTTTCCTTCATCCATTAATTCAATTATCTACACAAAACAACTGAAAATAAAATTCATCTGACCAGGAACATGGTCAGAATCTTCCATGATTCAATGATGATGTCCTTTGGCCCAAATGAGATACAATAATCCATGTTATAGTGTCAATAATAGTTTGTTAATAACTACAGATGTAATTTAATGTCTCCTTTTATTAGCTGGGTTATTATCATTGCTATTTTCCAAGAGATATTTATCGCACCTACAATTGTAAATGACACTATAAACCAGCACTAATTTATATTAAGTTTGAACCCATTCTTTTTCACAGCTCTCAGTTTCTATCTGTTTATCCATATAAAAAATAACAGCTATATTTAAGTAATTTATCAATAACATTGGTTATATTTTTTGCATGAGTAATTTAGTTTACAATTAATTCTGTTATCACATTATAGAATCAAAGAGACAAATGTAAATTCCTGATTACTGCTTTTATTGGCTTGGTTATACTGGCCTCATTTACATACTACTAGAGCCTCACACATAGACCAGTTAGTCCAATATCATTGAGGATCTACTGGTGTTGTGTCCAAGGATGTCCCTCTGTATAATACATCCAATATACTACTCTAGACACTTAAGGAAAAATATTGTTTTTAAATCATTAGAAGGAAAAATATCCAAAGAAAGCTAACACAAAACCAAATAAAAAACAATATATTAACATATACATCAGGGTGCATTACTGATAAATAAAGTTGCATTGTGTTTTATATTAGAGATTAAAATGCAAAGTCGATAAAGTGCTTCTAAGATACAAGATTACCAATGATCATCTCAGCTGTGTCAGAACTTGACTAAATCTGACCAATATGTCTATCCACTTCCAAAACCATACAAGTATTAGTGAATCTCGTTTTTTAAATTAATATACAATTGTTGAAATATTTTGTCTGTTTGAATGAAAATTCTTTAGAAAGAAGAATTTTTATCTTTTCACAATCTTAATTTTATATACTTAATTTTTGGTTGAATGGCTGTGAATAAGTTCAATTCATCCAAAACCACAATTTTGATGAGCAGCAAGATTCTTTTTGCTAAATGTGATGAAAATAGAACAAATAATATTCAAATCAAACAGAAAGAAACAAAAATGAAATGTTTAAAGAAAAATTAGCAAATAAGAAATTTGGTAAACTATAAACAAAAGCAAAAGAGATATACATTCTGTGTAATAGCTGAAGCTCAAGCCATTGTTTTATGAGAATTTTGAACTTTATATCATTTTTTTCTAATGGTTGCTTCATCTGCAAAAAGGATCTCTAGAAAATCTTAGGAATTCAGTTGAAGAGATCACAAACAATAATTCATGAAAATAACTTAAATTATACAATTCTTACATTTGCCTAGGAAATTTCAAATTTAATGAACTAGTAAATTCCCAATTAATCTATACATTATTTTTTTATATTTCAAAAGAATTTATTATTGATTGCCAACAGAAAAGTATTCATTTTTAAAAGATTTTATTTGCTCAGGATGTATTACATTTTTTTTTCTTGTATTAACCTAATTTATAGCTAATGTATAATGTTTTTTTTAGAAAGGAAAGACATTGAATTAAATGCTTTTTTTATATCTGAAAATGACATTGGAGTAAACTGGAATAATTATAAAACTACCTATGATGAGAATGCTGAAATGTTCTCGTCTCTGCTAAGAAAGGATTCCAAAAAAATTCTTTCACTTGTTCATTTCAGATTTTGAGAAATTATATGGGCCGAGAATATTTCAGCACGTCCTCAAACAAATGTTATAATTTGCAAATGAATTCTCAGTTCTTCATTTAAAGGCATCTGCCTCAGAAATTGAACAACTGGGTTTCTCAAAATACTAACTAAGATAAACAGCATTACAGAAACAAAATAAAAAAAAAGTCAAAAAATAAAAGAACTATGGCATTCATAAAACCAAGGCCAACAATAAATAATTATCTTACCAGAATTATCTTCATAAAGTCTGTACTCATCTGTTGAAATCAAAATTATAATGAAAGAACACAGAAAGAAATATTTTATAGAAGATAAACAATGTTAACTGATAGGTGAAATGGATTATAGAATTATCATTCATTTTGGAAAATTTCATTTTCTTTTTACATTGCATATATCTGATGCAATAAAAATAAATCAAACATCAAAAGAAGAGAGAACCTATTTTGGCTAATTATCCTGATTGCACAGTGCAGAATTAGTTTCTTAATTTTTTGTTTGAGATTAAAATGTTTTAAGAAAAATAAATTGTTTATAATAAATTAGATATTACAATATTTTCTCTTGATGCATCAGTAAATATTTGCTGGTGAGGATAAAAAGTAATTTAATGATGGAGAATAAAAAAATTTTTTTCAGGTAAAATATTCTAAAATCAGCCTTCCCACTCCGTCACAATTTTTTTTTAATATGAAATTTACACCATTTCACTCAAATTCTAATGAAATGATTATTCACAATATCTATTAAAATTTTCTTTGACATTGTTCTCAGTTTTTAAATTAAAATAGTAGGTTTATGTGTGTTTTTCAACTACAGTCATACCGCATAACAAATCAAAATAACTGTTGTATCTGGGATCATACTTATATTTTTGTTAGTTCTTTTCATGTTTTACACACAAAATAAAACAAAACAGAAGAACTTATTCAGGTTTGAATTTGTAAAACGTTGCTATCAACAACTTCATTAAAAAAACAAAGATTGTCCACCTTAAAAAGTAATTCTTATATTATTTCAAGAACCCATTTTAATTTCACCATACCTAGCAGAACTTCTATTATCACAGTGTGGGGTTTCTAATAACAAAGGTGATGGTAAAGAAAAGAATCTAAATTAAATCAGCTAAATTTAAATAAAAAAAAATTAAAATTTTAAATTTCCAGCATCCCTAATTCATGCACATGTGTAGTCACAACCAATATAACAAATTTAGTTCCATAAAATCCTGAAAAATGAAATGTATCACATTAACATTTTCCACTGTCATACATCCCCCAACCAGGACCAGTTTCCAAAGAAATCACAAAGACATTTTTTATTTCACAAAATTTCATAAAGAGAAGTAGGGAACACTAAAATGGATTAATTTTTTCAAAATGAAAGCAAGAAATCACTACCTCCTTGTTTAAAAAAAATTGCCAATAATCAAAGAATTCAATACAAAATTTTCAACACTTATTCACCAATGAATTAATTATATCCTGAATAGCTTATTTTCTTAGAACACTTTGTAAAAATATTTTGAAGATTGTTTCACAACCCTTTTTCATGTGTACTTTTAAAATTGAGAGTTGTTCAAATTCTTTTTACTTTTATATAAATAAAATTCCCTGAAGATTTTAGTAAAAAAAATCATGCAATATCAATTGTGAACATACTGAAAATTTATTTTGAACTGTACCAAAAAATTCAATAAACTCAATAAGTGTTTTTGGAGAGTTAATGTCTCAAAAAAAAAAAAATCTAAAATTATTATTTAAACAAAAAAAAACTCGTAATCTTAAAGTGAAATTTTTAAATTACTCCTGTTGCTATTCATAAGAGCTTTTTTTTTTAAAAATAATGTTTGAAGAAACAACAAATATAAAGTTTTATGCCATTTTTCTGTGTGAATCATTTTTTAAAAAATTCTTTATTTTTTTTTAATTGTAGAAATTGCTCACCATTAATTGAATACTTGATATATGATAATTCAATAACTTAAATTTAGAATAATTATAAAACAATCACATTTGGTACAATAAATATTTTATGATATCAAACTGGTAAGATGATTTATTTTTAAACAAATACAAATATCTTGATTATTAATGTTCCATATTTTCACACATGCATTTTAAGAGAGAGGTTACATGAGAAAATTGAAGTTGACATCACATGTTACTGTTTAAATAAACATTAATCATTAGGTTTACAAAATCCAGTTAATTAATCCATAAATTTACTAACTTATTTTGAAATATCTAAGACAAATATAGGATTTCTAAGAAATTTTAAAATTTGTTTATATTTTTCTCTATAATAGCAGTTCAATGAGTTGATGAGTGAAGAGTCAAAGTGGGAATGTTTTAAAAATGCATGAAAACTTTACATATGAAAATCATTTTTTTTTTAAATACAGATTAGCTTTAGTAAAAACAATTTAACTTTAAAGACATTTAAATTATTTAAAATTCATTTTTCAGGGATTTTCACAAGGTCCAAAACAGTACATCATCCTTTGATCAACTGATGGTCAGTCAGAAATGCATCAACAATCCCATCCCACATAACAAGGTCAAGCATTGTTGTACTCAGATCCTGGGGCTGTGAGTAGATGCCATGGACCTCTTTCAATGGTTGATACAGGCGTGGATTGCCAGCCCTACTTCCCAGCCATAAGGTGAAGACCCAATTTTCCCACAGAAAGAATTTTCCAATTCTTACTGCGATAGACTGGTTGCCAATCAAGACTACAGAACCCAGTCAGTCCTATTTACCCATAGCTTGGGAAGCGGGGGAAAGAGAAGAGCTGGATTCATACCTTTCCCAAGGGTCAGTCAGTCAGTTGTCATATATGATACACACTTGGGCAATCATGTCTCAAAAGAGACATAACTGACGAAGCAGAAGATTTTCCAACAGTAGGTTGCCATTATTTCTGTAGTAAACCAGTTGCCAACCAAGAACTCTATCTGTCCTGCTATTCAACCCATAGCTGGAGGGGAAAAGAGATGGATTAATAGCTTTCCCAAGGGTATTAGCACATAAGTGAGTGTCATGAATTCAACTGGAATTCAAACTCAATTCTCCAAGTGAAGAGCATGGTGAAGTAATGGATAACAGCTTGGATTGGCAGTAGAAGAGAAGCAATAATAATCATGTTAGATATTTTAACATTTATAATAAATTTTTATTATTTTTCCAGGCATATGCACAGAAGAAAGTGACTATTTTTATTTGCTACCTTTTCTTCTCTTAGTGCATCATTTTCATAAAATGTTTAAAGATACTTAAATTGTACACCTCAAAATTTATATAGACTGCAGATGAGTCTATGGTCTGATACAGACTATAGTCAAGCAAGCATCAGTTCAACCAAAGTAAATTTTGAATTTCTCTAGCTTCAAAATGTTAATAAGTGATATTATAAAAGTTAACCAGTGTTTATATGCTGATAAACGAGTTCACTCATTAAAAGATCTTGGTTAGGTTTCAGAAATGGCCTAAAGGCATCTGTTTGTTCAAAAGAGTTATTATCAAATAAATACTCTGTTTATTTGACATAAAAGACACTGTTCAACCTACATGTAACAAGCAATGTTTATTTTACAGTCAATAGAATAACAGTGAAATGCTAAAAACAGGACATCTGTAGCTAGTAAAAAGTCTAAAAGCATTCAAATTTTCTTTATATTAATTATTTTCAATAGAATTGATTATCTGAAAGAAAAAATTGGGGAAGGTTAGATACTTTCAAAAACTTTCTTTAGTTATAATTTTGTCTATCACATTTATTGAGTTCTTATCTAAACAATGGCAAATTGGTTCTAAAAATATTGGTTGCCAGGAAACAATGCTATCATTTAATTTTCATAATGAATAAAAAAAAATTTCAATAAATACATATGGAAAAAATGGTACAATTAAAATTTTTGTGGGAAAAAATGCGTATTTCTTAGTAATTACAGTGAACATGTACTGTACATATTTCTGGCAGTTGATACAAAATGAAAAGACAATGTTATAATTTAATTTTTAAATTTTAAGTAATTGGTCAATATTTTTAACTTGTTTACTGCATAATTTACACATTAAAAGTTCAAAAGCATAGCAAAACATTTCAGGCAGCTTAGTATATTAAGAGCAATCATTTGTGTTCACTAGATGATTGCAAATCAGTCAATAATTGCTTTTGCATCAAAGTCATTTAACAATTCCTTTGCAATGTATAGCAACATGACGATTCCAAATTCTTAATCTTGTCTTTGATCTTTAACTTTGAAAATGCCTACTAACATCAGACTTGAGTAACTGATAGTGCACAGTTGACTTTATAAAGTTTTTATTTCTTTTTATTACTAAAACAGTTGTCTGTGATTTTTATTACATTTTTATTTGATATATAGAGATCCCACTCCATCAGCGACCACTTGCCATTAAACATGCCAACACTGTTGCATCTAAATTTCACATGAATTAATTTTGGTACAATTGACATTAATATGCCTTTATATAAATACATAAATAATTTCCTTCTTTCATTTTTATAAGAATTTAAATTTTTTCATAAAAATTTTGTTTAAATAAAAGAAAATGATTTGAAGAGTTACTAAAAATCATCTTCAATATCACTGATAACATATAAAATAAATACATGAAATATAGACAATCACTGATATTTTGTCTTATTTTAAAATTAAAATGAAACTAGTAAAATCAAATAATTTTACTAGTTTCATTTTAATTTTAAAAAAGTACAAGTTTTTTTAATTATGAAGATTGAGTATAAAATAAATATGAATTCTATTATGTAGTTTAAATTCATTAAAAAAAAATTTCATGAATATAGTATAGTTAATGTAACATCTGTATGAAAGAAACTAGAAATTAATATGAAAATAACAAGTGTTGACAATTATTGTAAAGTTGATATTAAAACTGCTGCATTTTTAAAAACAAGCAAAAACCACTATGTAAATTACAATACAATACCATCTTAATTAGTTACACTATACATTTTCCAAATTTGTTACTATGTATAGAAATTGTTTTAAATAAATCAAACTGCTTTAGAATTATAAGCACAAAAGCATCTTTAAATAAAGTTATCAGACTTGGCAAATTAATTTTAAGATTTTCTCTCTTTTTTTATACAAAGTTTTTTTTCTGGTTGACTTTCTGGGATAAAGACTTATCTTTTACACTCAGACTAATATCATCATCTTTACTGCTAACATAACATTTTCTCCATTGTCATCAGGTTTTTATCAATTCAAACAACCGTTAAGGAATTCCAAACTGAACCCTTTATTATAAATATATTGTTCACATTCTCCTGTCCATAGCTGAGTATATTTCATATAATTTTTGTCCTTACCAGGTTTCCACCAAGTCTAAGTTTTTACTACCCAATCCAGGGATTGAGCTCACATTTACTATGTTACCAAATTAATGAACCAATACTTTATCCACAAAGCTGAACCTAGAAGTTAGAGCCTTAAATTTAATGTTGTTCATTCTTGTCTGCTGCTGCTGAAGACTTGCTTTCATTTCAATTAATTTATTAATGGCTTCCATAAGAATTATTGCTAGGACTTCTGAGGAGTCACTCATTGCTTAGCATGTGTACTGATTTTAGTGATATATAGATATGATAAAGCAATACTATTTCATTCAATAAAAATACAAAATATTACATTTTTATTAGCTTTTCAGTTTTATTCTATTAATATTCTATTAATTATTAATTCAAGAATTTCTGGATAAAACTATCATTCAACACAATGGTAGATTCTCTGTTACAGACTATCTTCTCTGTTAAAATGATACTAAGATACATATGCATGGACTTTGTGTTTACACCTGGGAAACTCTTCCAATAGCAAGGAAATTGTCTCTTAATTCACCTGATAATTATTTCATGAGTTTTTGACTTTCTTTATTGCACTCAGCTATTTTCCCCACTTTATCACTTTCTCAGGACTAAGACATTACAAAATATCTGATAATATAGAAATGGCATGCTCTTGTTCTCTCCCTAGATTTCTGTATTTGGTGATTTAATGTTCATCATGTCAAGTGACATGATCATTCTAATATTACAGATGTTAGTTTCAATTTTTCTGTTGTTTAGTCTTTCAATCAAATAGTGCATTTCCCTACTCATTAACCTAATAATTTTGAGCAACATACTTCTTGGCAATTTGGACCATGTTGTATCTGTTGATGCTTCTTTTGAGTCTTTTATTAAACAAGAACCTCTTCTTCAAGACTTCTTTCTGTTACAAGTGTACTTATTAGAATTAATTTAGTAACTTTCTTCAAAATATCCTATGGATTGATATTCTTAAACTTGTTGAGAATTGTACCACACACAGGTTTTTTTATGGGTTAAAAAGTTAGAATTGATGCTTTTGTACCCTCTTGGAAATACCAGGTGAAACTACAATCCTCTCCTTAGTTCACACCTGCCTGTTAAGCCACTACAGCCCACAGTAATCACTTTTTCCAGCTGTACCAGCACAATAGTTCCAATTGCAACAGGCACCTCTGTGTCTACTTGTAATAATTGTAACAATGCCCTTTGTTTGTTGATAGAATGAGGTATCATGTAGCCTCTAACAAGTTAGCAGTTCTGTAATATTGTGTTAAATAAGTCTTCTATCCCACCTCTCTTAACTTAATTTTAGGTGTCATCATCTGTTGATAAAGCAGAATGTTTTTCTCATAAATTCTAAATTATACTTATCTGGAGTATTTTTACCTGACTTTCGATTTAAAATGGATATAACTATCTATGGTTTCTGCTATCATCTATAATGTGGACTTGATGGTATCCCTGCAATAATGCTTCATAAATGTGTTTTGGAACTGGCTCCTGTTCTCTCTAAACTGTACAATAAATACCTTGCTGATTTTTTCTTCCTGCTTGTTGGAAATAATCTTCTGTAGTTCCAGTCTTTAAGAACTTCTATTGGTCTATTAGTATTTTACCACTATTTGGCAAAGTACTAGAGGCTCTAAACAACTTTATTAAAGCATCTCACCTCGCTGGGTCTTTTTTCAGATAAGCAATATGGCATTTATTTCTCTAGGACAACTGTTGGTGTATTAACAGTTATTGTTCTAGATAAGAATGTTGAAGCTCAGGCTGTTGCTTTGGACACATCTCAAAGGCACTTGACAGAGTTTGGCATGCTGGTCTTCTTCACAAGAGATTATGGCATTTCTGAATTCATTTTTTAACTAATTCAATCTTTCTTATCAAATTGTGAAATTAAAGTTGTCTTGAATGCCCATTCTGAATATTTTTGCATTAATGCAGGTAGACCCCAGGGTTCTTTCCTTGTACTTACATTGTTCCTAATTTCCATCAATCTTCCTAATGTCATCAGTTCTCAACTTGGTACCTATGCTGATGGCAACTATTTTCTTCTGCCTCTAAGACTGATCAATTTGATACAGTCAAATTTATTAATTTAAGTACAGTACTAGATTGCTGGTAAGGTCTCATCATTTCACAATTGAAATGGCTAGATGTTTCTATGTTAAAAGTTTCTTCTATTGTACTTCTCACCTGTGGAAATTTCTTCTGGCTTCTTGCTTTCCAAACAAATTTGATTTTTATAAATTTAAATGCAACATCAATAGTTATTTTCATCTGAATACATGGTCTTTTACTTCTCTCTCCCCTTAATATTTTCTTTTTCTCATATGCCTTACTGGGGATGAAATGATTATAAAAATGAAATTGCATACTTTCCTTACAAAAATAGAAATAGGGCATTGGAAATCTACATGTATATTGGAAATTTAGATTTAATATTTTAAATAATTTTAAATATTTTTATGAAAGAGAAAATATTTTCATGAATAAAAATGCATAATATATACTACATAAACTGAAGAACATCATAATCATCACAGGACAAAGTTACTTCAGTTACAAAGTTGTTATTCTTTGACTGTGCCAATTCTTGTTTGTATTACCAATCCCAGAGATTGAACTCAAAATTACCATGAACCAACACCTTAATTCACTTAACACTGACAGCATAATGTAGATTGGGTAAGGGTTTGGTTAAAAAAATCCCTGAATGTTCTTGGGATCAATAGACTCCTGCAGAAGACTGGAGTACACAATGGTGAAATCTATTAACAAAGATGAGGATATTATTCTGACTATAAACAAAGCCTCTTTTTTTATGTTTGATTGGAAATCAAAGTTGAGAAATTATGCCAGCATATCTGTAAAAGTTCAGTTTCATAAAAAATTATATGTCATTTTTCATTTCAATGTGTGAAATTGTGTATTTATTCAGTTTTCATTTACTGTTTCTAGTGATGATGTTGATTCCTTTTACAAAATATTTTGTGAAAGTTTAAAACTGCTTATACCTTCTATAGATTGTATATACAGATGTATTTTCACATACACATCAATTTCACAACCTCAAATATATCTTCACCATCATATATATATATATATATATATATATATATATATATATATATATCCCTAAGTAATCAATACTCAATCCACAAACCAGAAACAAAAGTAATTTTTAAAATAATTTGATATTTATTGACAATTTATAATATTATCAATCTGTTTTTTTTAAGAAATATGAAAATATTAAAAGTTGCCCACATTCATTATATATGTTGCACATACATATTTATACACATGTATATGTATATTCAAATATACACATGAAAATATCACAAAATAAATAAGACTTCTAATTTAATGATTTAAATAGTAATATTTTCTTTTCACAAATTAAAATTTGGTTACATTGCCATTTGCAGATTTTGTACTCTTAAAAAAAAAAAAAAAAGAGTATTTTTCTTCTCCTTTTGAAAGATATGAATAAACAGATTTTATTTACGGCATGAAGCAAAACATCTTACACTGTATTTTATTTATTTCACAGTCCCTGATGATACAAACATGCTACGATCCATACCTATGACAATCATTTGAATACTATTTTGGACTTGCCATAATAAAATCTTTTTTGCTATATGACACAGCACCATTTTCCATAAAAAGGTTTTTGTTTTTGCCCAAATAATACTAACAATAAATCTGGAGAAAAAGCCATGTGTATTTTTTCTGACTTGATCTTCTTAACACACTTCAAAAGCTTTGGATGATTAATGCTCCAAATGAGCATTAATCATCATAAATCTATATTTTCTGTAACTGATTCAAACAAAATTCTTGATTAGACAATATCTAGACCTGCACAAACTCATTTTTCAAAAATTGAGCAAATAAGAATGAATGCGAAAAGACGACAATTTGCCAAAACTTCAAGATTTTGTTTATTATCTTGAGTACCAGCTGTTGTGTCTGTAGAATGTTTTCTGGGTTAAAAAGTGATTCTCTCCTGGCTGATCTGCCATAATAATCCATATTAAAGATTATATATTGCTATTCTGGGATGAATTTGGATACATTTACCACAGTGAAATTTTTTATCACACTTTTTTTGAAGACCCATGATGTCCTATACGAAATACAGTCGTCAAATGAATTGTGATTAACAAGTGCAACAAGAATTCTCAATTACAATGTGATTACTTCAACCTTTTGAATGTCTAACAAGTTTCATTCCAAATCAAGTAATTTCATACACTTCTGAATGACAGAAGTAAATTAAAAAAACTGCCAAATCTAACAAAAATTATGTTTCTTTATGAATATAGGCATTGCTTATATATACACATTTGTATACATATATGAATGAATACCACTCATTAATTTTTATTATTATCAAATTAAAATCCATGAATTGCTTGTGTTTTAAGTGAAAAAAAAAAATTAAAATTAACATAAACAGACAATGAAAGCCTCAATGAGAAATGTGCATTTTGTAAAAAGTAATTAGCCCCTGCTTTACTTTAAAGAAATCCATATATGAATTAGTTCACCTGGTTAAAGAATAGTTTACCAGGATAAATAGAATTAAGTTTTAATACCTTCCAAGAAGTGCACTTTTTTTTCTTTTTTTTTTTTAATAAGATTTTCTGTTGTCTAGGCTGTTTGAAAAAAAAAAACTGGGGAGATCCAGTGAACACATAGATCCAGTAAAATATTTAATATTAATAAAAACAGGAATATATATATATATATATATATATATATATGTGCACACACATAAAAAGTATATACATGAACATGCATGCATATATATAGTTACATGCATGATTAGAAATACAAATATATTTACATGCACAATGTATTTAAATAAATAAATTTAGATTATATTGAACATTCACTAAGTTACAGAAATTTTGACCTTGCTTAGGAAATTACCAATTTGCAGTGGATTCATAATTCTTTTTTAACTAGTTTTGCAATAACTTGTATCTACATTTTCCAAGAGCAAGAAAAATAACTATAACACAACACAAAGTCTACTTTTAGAATGTGCTAAAGATGGCCTTTTAAAAGACAGAAATTCCTATCATTTCAGACAATAAATTTGTTAGATTTACTTAAACAGCTTAATTCTCAGAGTAAAAATTGTTCATCTTTTTATTTTCTAACAATGATAAACAATTTATTCTACCTACCATATTCCTTTAATTTTACATGTAGTTAATCTATTGTTGTTTGTGACAAGACTGCAATAAATAAGAGAAAAAATAACTACCTATAAAATTCAGAGAGAGTATTATTAAAAAGTATAATGAAAGAAGTTACTCTAAAAATATTTCCAAATTTTTAATTTTGGCACAGTTAAAAGTAGTTCTTTCAAACTGGACAGAGTGCTCTATAACAAAGTCCATGCTGAAGTTTGTATTAAATACATTCTGATTTGACAGCTGTCACAAAGCAATCAAAAGCAACTTTTCTGATTAAAGTTAAAATTAAATGTTTCTAATGATAGCTAATAACAAAAACACACACACACACCCAGAGATATATATCTTACAGAGAGAGCAAGAGGTGTGTGTGTGTGTTTGCATGCACACATGAAGATATCCTTATATATTTTTCTTTATGGACTGGTTGATTTTGACAGTTTTCATTGCTAAATACAGTAAATTTGTTTTCTTTTGTGTTCTTTTCTGAGAAATGAAAAGATTGATTTTGAGCAATAATTGTAGGGATAGATTTGTTCAGAATGCTTCTACTCCAATGTTTTCAATGTTGTATCAAATATAAAGCATAAACCATACTAAGAGTAAGAAATCAACTGATTTTCACATCATTTAAACTTGAATATACTTAAGGGCTAGCAAAGTATGCATTAAAAGGTAATGAGTTCCTGCATTTCAAAAGTCACATTAGTAACACATACACACACATATGTATATATATATAAATTCCATACTAAGAGTAAGAAATCAACTGATTTTCACATCATTTAAACTTGAATATACTTAAGGGCTAGCAAAGTATGCATTAAAAGGTAATGAGTTCCTGCATTTCAAAAGTCACATTAGTAACACATACACACACATATGTATATATATATAAATTCCGATGTTCAAATCAGTTGTATGGCCATTTCTACAAGAAATTTCTAAAAGAAGCAACCTTTATTACAAAAGCCAATTTACAAAATAAACAAAGATATTTTACCGCAGAAGTTTTAAAAAAATATTCATCACGGGGGGGGGGGGATTAAAAGGGTGGGATTAATAAGAAAGCAGACGGAAAACTGTCTATTTTTATTTTTAGATTTTTTGAAAACTCTGACTTTTAAAGTAAGTCGAGAGTTGAAAGTGGAAATTTAGCCTTGTCTGGCTATAAGAAATGGAGGGGGAAGACTAAAGGAAAGAAGGAAGTAAAGGGAAAAAATAAAAAGTGGGAAGGAATGGTTGACAGGGAAGTAAGCTAAGAAAAGAAAAGGAAAGAAAAAATTCATCTCCATAGAAACATTAACAAACATGTTGACAAATAAATTATAGGAGGTTTTTGGTTTAAATAAATGGGATGAAAGTTATAGAAAAATTTTTTTTGGAAAACCTTGACATACAATTTAAAATTAAAATATAAAACTAGACTTAAATTAATAATTGGCTCTGTAATTTGAATATAAATTGCATTGAGCCATCCACCTTGATCAGTTTTAGTATTAATGTAATTAATATTAACTAGGATCAGGATTTTGGGATTTACCTACCTGCTTTTTCTTTTGGATTAAAATTATATATATAAAAAATATATGTGACAGCTTAAAATAGGAATAATCCACTGGAATGGTAAGAAATGGATATCGATATCCATTTCACCATCGTTTTTTTATATTGGTAATGAAAATAATGTGAACAACAATTTAGAGAATGATTGAAAGGAGAAGTTATCTTTGCAATGAAGGCAAAAATGAATGATATACTGTACATTTCTTAAACAAATCTCACAAGAAATCTCATGAACTAGAGAGAAACCCATCAGTTGAATGAGGATGAGAACTAAGCCAATGCTGCAGTTTGCCTTTGAAAGTAAACAGATGAATCAAGTTCTAAATTGATATACAAAATATCATGTAAATCTGTAAAAACCGTTTAGAGTGGGGACCTCCACTTTTTAAAGTTTTAAAATCAATTTTGAAAATTAAGGAACTTTTGTGAAGCTTTCATTTTGGTTTTAATTGAAAGCTAAATGATTAAATTTACAATTTTCAGTAAGCAAAATACTCTGTAGTCTATTTTTCAAACAAAAATTATACTGACTGGAATCAAATCACTTTTTTTTGGGAGCAGGAACGGGGAGGGGTTTAAAAACTAATTAGTGCACTTTTTAGTCATCTTTCATTACAGTGTAATTCTCTTTAGTAAAAAAATCTTACAAAAATATACTTTTCTGAAAATTTATTTGAAGAATATTTAAAGTATAATTGATTTGAAACAAATATTATTTAAGTAAAGAAAAAAAGGCCCCCAAAAATGGATTTTTAAAACAAACATTCATCAATCACTTAACAAGCACTGATAAAGTGTTGACAGTTTTATGTTGTTTTATGGCGACTTTATCTAATAAACCATAATTTTAAAAAAAGACAGGTGAACTCTTTTTTATATAACTTTTGAATACTCAGTAATCTTAAAAATGTTGTAAATTTTCTTCATAATTTTAATTTTAGGAATGTTGACTTTAAATTTACTATAGTCATCGATTTTATTTTCCGATAATGTTGTGTATGGTCACCCATACTTTCAAACTGGACACGTTTCATACACATAAAAAAAAAAATTATTGAAAAAAATCTTAGTTCATGAAAATTTGTATTAAGCTTTTCCATTTTCACTTAATAAATATAGTCTTCACTTAATAAACTATGATTTGAATTTTTAAAAAATTTTCAAAATTTTAAAATTGTTATAATTATAAAAAATAAAAACAATTCTTGTAAAATTTCATGATTGAACAAAACACTTTTTTTCTTCAGACTATAATGTCCTTAATATGTATTATTTATAAAAGCAATTAAAAGTTTGCCTCATTAAATAATGTCATTGTTTTATTGCATTTATTATTTTACTATTCAGAGCAGTTTTTGCAAAGCACTAAATGTTTG
Organism: Ascarosepion bandense; assembly: GCA_037127315.1. Taxonomy (NCBI): domain Eukaryota; kingdom Metazoa; phylum Mollusca; class Cephalopoda; order Sepiida; family Sepiidae; genus Ascarosepion; species Ascarosepion bandense. The sequence continues at coordinate 2,015,196 of JBBBDQ010000680.1, read as the reverse complement.
CAAAGACAAAAAAAATGATTTACATTCTTCAAGGGGTCCTACATTTAACTAATAAAACAAAGTTTGCAGACAAAATTTAATTTCTATAAATTTCATGAAATTAAGTTTTATTTTTATTTATTTATTTTTTTTGTAGGGGGAACAGATGTAAGTTTTTAAGAAGATCTTTTGAAAATGATAATTAAAAAAAAAAATAATTCAATTGTGAATAAGTCATGAAAGTTTCATTAAAATCTGATACTTGATTTTTGCAAGAATTTCCAAGTGTTATTTTACTGGAAACAAAAGCACTAAAATTCCCATAGTCAGCTCTGTTACACTGTTAACAGTAAAATAAAAAAGGAAAACAATGTTTAATATTTATAACCAAAACTTTGTGTTAGAAAGTATTGTAAAATAATTTTTAAAAAAACTCTGGTTCTTGATGATAAAACTGTTTTTAAATTTAGAGCATTTTTCATCATGGTATACAAATTTTATGAACATAGTGGAGGTCCCTAGTTTAAAGACTGTTTGCTGTTCTCTACCTTTGACTATTAAAAATTGAATAAAATTAAACCTTACAAATGCTGTAGAATAATCATCCCTTAAGGTGATGGAAGTGCTTGGTGCAATGGGAGTTAACAGTGCATCCAGAGAACTGCTTATCATAGAGAAAGACAAGAAATATGGTGAAGAAAGCAAGTCTACCTCTACAGCTGTCAGGCATTCAAAAACAGAAAGCATGAACCAAGTGGGAACACATCAAAGATCATTTATATATGACATGACAGATGGACCCAAAAAGAATATTTCTTGATAAAAAGTTGTATACAATATACGACCAATGCCATGTAAGTGAGAAGTCTGCTATCCAAATATTCTCACTGATTTAAATATTTTCTAAAAAGCTATGAACAGAAACATAACCAGATGTGTTTCTAGAAGGATACAAAAAGATGTTATAAAATTGATAATAAAATTTTAACTATTATGCTGGTAAAAATAAATATTTGAAAGGTACTTTAGACAGAAAAAAATCATAAATCATTGTTGTTTGATAATTATACAGAAAGTTGGAGTGAATTGACATCATATTGCCTTTTCAGATGAGGTCCTATTAACTACTTAGTCAATTAACCATGTCCATCTGGTTGGTTAATTCCCCCCAAAAATCAGAACATTGAATTAATAGTTCCTTTTGAGGAAAATATTGACTATACTTAGGAATGTAATCTGAAAACTATATCAACAAGAGTACATATAATTTAATTGATAAATAAATATTTGAATTTTATATATATATAAAATCAAATCTGATTTTGGCAAATTTCTAAATTTCAGATATATAAAGACACTCCAAACTTGAGCAAAGTTTGTGTCTATATTAATCTGGAATTCCTACACTGATAGAAAACCAATAAAACCTGGTGATACTGTAAGGTATTACTGGGGTGCCTTGTATTAATGAGGGTAATGATGCTGCTTCAGCTTTGAAAAAGTTGTTGGTGGCACTGCTGCTGTGTTGTGCAATATTGTTTGTATAAAGATCACACACACACAATATATATATAATATATATATATGTGTGTGTGTGTGTTAGGAACCTCTACCTGAGTATATTGAAAAAGAAAAGACACAATCACTATATTTTAGAAGTACCCTAAATACAGAGTTAGTACATTCGAAAAGAGTGAAATTGACAACAGTTTGATTTTGGCTTGCATGCATACAGGGTAAAGATTGTATGATTTATAGAAAGCATGCTTCCTTCTTTTTGATCATGTAAAAACCTGATGATCTAGCCCTAGAAGACCACCAGAGGGCAGTGACCTCCTTCCACCTATATCTGCAAAAGAATCCATATTTGGGAATCAGGAGTCATGTGCCAACCTTGGCATAAAAATAAAGGACATTTTCAGTTAGTTCCATATTCAGGTTGAACGGATGACGGCAAAAGCCTGCAATGGTCTGCTATAAATTCGATTGCGTAAAACCTCTAGAAACTGAATAAAGTTTTGGAGCTAAGAGGTTGATTCAAATAAATCAAACTCCAGTACACCAAAGAAACCACAGCATAACAAAAAGGATGAAACTTCAACCAAAAAGTCTTAGCCCCTAGAGAAGGGAAAAAGACAAAGATAAAAAAAAAAAGAAAAAAAATCCAACACATCTCAACCCTTAGACAAGACTAGAAAGAAAGAAAGAAAACCATTAAACAAAAACAGATTCATTTCGCCAATGAATTTTCTACTCAGGAAAAGAAAAAGAGAGTCTGAAAGGATCAAAGAAAAAAAAAAGAATTTCTAAGAGATAAAACAGCGAAAAGGAAAAGGGAGAAAGAAAGTATCAAAGATAAGTCATTTGTTTGTCCTTTGATGTGTTTTTTATATATGTTCTTGTAAATGCATAAACAATACTTATCTTCATGGCAAGATAAACCCATTCCCCCGTCATTTCTTTCTGAAACATTTTTTTTTATTGCTTTGATTTGTCCGATTTCCATATTTTAAAATCCTCAATCTGTTTTAAAACCATCTGTATCTTTTAAATAAAGCCTGTTAATTGCTATATATTCGCCTTCTATCATCTGTCACTATTTGGTTCCAATCACAAAAACAATTCCATTTAGCTCAGCGGTGTTTGACTAATCAGGAAAGAGGTCTCGTTTTACAAAATCGTGATTTTGTTGTTTCATTTAAAGTGTTGCAGTCCGTATTCTACTGGTTCTATAACAGTGGTGTGGGTTGGGTCATAGCAATATATTGAAGGATAGTGATATTAACAATTGTAAAAAACTAGTTACAAATTGGTTAGAGAAATCATGCATTGCATGCATCATGAACAAAAAATGTTTTTTGACACTTTCAGTGACAAAATTAAAATCTGTGTTTACTTACGGTAGAATGGGTCTGAAAATAAAAAGAAGGAAAGTATAAAAAATGCTTTATGTCAATGTCAATGAGGTTGAAAAAAAATTTAAATAACAAAGTAATGTGTTGAAAGTTATGTTCGCATGTTCAAATATTCCCAAACAATTTTAGTATTTCATCATGAGACATTTGTAGAGATAAAAGATTATTTCTGAAAATAAAATTTACAGGAATAAAAATAGTACACATAATAAAATCATGTTAAATTGAAGAACATTGTGAACAAAAGAAGAGATATAAAAAATAAATTAAATAATATGAAATAAAAGAAAATACATTAAAAAATTTAAAATATTTTTTGTAACATTTATTAGTACTTTTCTTTTGCTCTGCTAGATGACTTCTCTTACATCTTCATCGTGTCCCGTTGAAATAAACCTTCACTAGGACACAAACCCATAATCATTGAATTACTATCATGTTTAATACTGCATCACAATGTCAATATGCTACACATATGAAAATGAAAAAAAAAAAAAAAAATGGCCATCTACTCGTATATGAGGATGCCTGTCTTCCAGGGTGGCTAGCTAATCTCACAAGCAGATGCTTGCTCAGGCACATTTGTGTTTGTTTGACACCCAGAGAGGCCACCTGTGATTTATACTGCAACTATGTTGAGCAGATCTAATTAAGACCACTCAATAAGTCCCAGGCCTGACATATAGATGGCGACACTAATAAAAAATGCATATAATTTTTATGAAGTACTAACCTTCAATTGGCACATGACAAAATTTGGGCTCAGTTGGATTATTAGTTTACAAATTACAGTTACTTAAGTGAAGCTACTGTTGCAAATTTTCAAAACAATGGAAAAATCTGAATTTCGTGTGTTGATAAAGCATTGCTTTCTGATGGAAGAAAATACTGTTTAAGCAAAGCAATGGCTTGATAAGTGTTATTCAGATTCTGCTCCATGGGGAACAGTGGTAAGAGGTGGTATGTTAAATGCGATCGTACAGACACATAATGCTGAACGCTCAGGTCGCCCAAAATCGGCAGTTATCCCAGAAAACACCAACAAATTCAGAAACTCATTTTGGCCAATCATAAATTGAAGTTGGATGATATAGCAGAAGAGTTGAACATATCAGACGGTAGTGTATTCACCATTTTGCATGAACATTTGTCAATGAAAAAGTTGTGTTCAAAGTGGGTGCCACGTTTGCTCACAGTTGATAAAAAACAACAAAGATTCAACGCAACAAGCAGTTTTGTGTAAATGTGTGAAAATGGATGAGATATGGATCCACCACTTCACTCCAAAGTCAAATCAGCAGTCAGCTGAGTGGACAGCAGCAGGTGAAAGCCATCCAAAGCAACCAAAGAGGCAAAATCAGCAGGCAAGGTCTTTATTTGGGGATGTACAAGGTGTTTTGTTCTTTGATTACCTTGAGAAAGGAAGAACCATCAATAGCAAATATTATATAGCATTATTGATGCATTTGAAGGAAGAAATTGCCAAAAAAACGGCCACAAATAAAGAAGAAAAAATTGATCTTTCACCAAGACAATGCACCATGTCACAAGTCAGGTGTAATGATGGCAAAACTACATGAATTGCAGTTCAGATTGCTTCTGCAACCCCCTATTCTCTAGATCTGTCCCCCAGTGATTACTGGCTGTTTGTAAGCCTCAAAAGAATGCTCCAGGGAAAGAGATTTGGCTCCAATGAAGATGCAATATTGGAAACTGAGGCTTATTTTGAGGCCAAAGACAAATTGTTCTATAAAAAAAGCATCGAACTGTTAGAGAAATGTTGGAATCAATGTATCACTCTAGGAGTCTATGTTAATGAACAAAGTCAAATTTTGCCTTAAAGTTGTCGTTTTATTAGTTAGGTCCAGGAATTTATTGAGTGATGTGTTACAGTTTCTGGGAGAGAGTGTATTAATAGCGTGATCAACAGTCTGAACAAGGTCAATATGTTTAAACCCTCAGTCATGATGACTTGCAACTTTATGCTAGCCTAACCATCAATGGCTCCCAAAGGGTTCCGTCTACCTAAGGCTCGAGTCAACCTGTGCTAGTTTTTTCAGCCACTTTCCAAAAGTGCAGCATGCTGGAATCCCTTTTTCCAGACAAGAAGTCACTTTTCTGACAAATCAACTATGGTGAGATTCGAACTCTGGCTTCATGCTCAGAAAGTGAACATTCTAACCATGTGCCCATAATCACATGCAAAATAAACATCTACCAAATAGTTTAACCCTATGGAACTGCTTTAATTACAACAATTTTGGTAAAACCATCTTACAACAAAAGTAAATCTCAAATGAATATATAACTGCATAGCACAACAGGTAACAAAAAGTCAGCCTACATGATACTGGATAACATTACTAGTTTCTTCTAGGCATACATTTCAACAAAATCCTTTTCATTAAAGTTTTTTTCTGGTTATACAAAATTATAAAAACTGCCTTTGTAAGCCAACAGCAATAAACAAGTAACTGAATTCACAGCACATTGAATCTGTTTCTAAAACTAATAAAATCTTTTTAGAAGTATAAAAAATATGAACATATGGATAGAAAATAATTTAAACAATGCAAGAAATTATTTCTTTAAACTCTATGAAAGAGAATCCTTTTTTTCATTATTATAGATAACAAAAATGATTAAGCCATATAGCCAAACTTTTATAAACTACATACAACAGAAATGTAGAAATTTGTGCATATTTTCTGCACTTATAATTGTTTTTTATATTTATTTTTCTAAAACAATTTGAAAGTGTATTTAATGAAATCACAAGTTTTGAAAATATATTCACCATATGAGGCTAGGTGAAAATGTTACCAAATTCTGAAAGTTTTCTCAAAACTTATAAGCAAATGACATTGTTTCATATATTTAATCTTTCTCAAATTTGGGATTCTTAATAATAGTTACATATCATTAGAAAGCAATGACATAATAGGAAAAATAACAAAAAGTATTTTCTTACATAAGTAATTAAGAAGGCTCGATTTGGTTTCTTTCATTATATTTGTATATTTATTTACACTTGGATTTACTCCTAATTGGCTAGAATTTCTAATGAAAAGTAAGGACAATAGTTGTGATTATTACTATTGATGCTATTTATGTAAAGAAAGGCTAAGGAGAATACAAGTCTCTCTTTCCACAGAGATGTATGCAAAGCAATAAAGAAACAAAAGTTTGACTGGCTTTTCTCAACCAATGCAGCTTGTGTGATGCAATACTCAGTTGGGATCTCTTTCTGAAAGCTCTCTGCTGTGTTTGGCTAGTCAGCCAACCAGCAATCTGAGAAGGAGGGAATGGAAGAGAACAAGGAACTTGTATAGGCATATGTAGAACATAAACAAGTTTTATAGAGCACAAGCACACACTTATTTTTTTTATGACATCAGTAATAACTTGAACCACACAACATTGGCACAGAAGGACAGTAACTTGTTTTCATTAAAAATCAGACACTTAAAATAATGTGCAATTACAACATTTGATGTATACAAAGATAAGCAAGTCTTATTAAAGTCAATGTCTTTGTTAATATTAATATCAGCCAACCAAACTGGGTCAATGTATTAGGTTTATCTTCAGATTTCAGAGTTATCATCTTCCTAACAGACAAAGAATCCTGTATTTCAATCACTGGCTAACCAGTAAATTTGAAATATATCTAACAGTATATGAAGAATTTAATCAGTCAATATTATTTTTCTCTTAGTCCTAATTTGTTTTTTTTAATTTATAATCATTCAAGAGATTTCTATAGCATTTATACAATTTAAAAATGGTTTTAATTTTTATATATTTCAGATCTTTTAAATATCTTGTCAATCCTATATACACAAATAGTTTAATATGCTCTGCATGAGAAAGATTTTTTTTTTCATAAACAACAAAATATATTTTCTTGCATTAATGACATAGAATTTTTCTTTTATTTTGTGATTAAATAAAACAAATCCATGAGCACAAGCTTAAATTGTTTTTTTTTTTTTGCCTTTGAACATTTGGCCACAAATCATTAACTTTGTGTGTTTATAAAAAAAAAGGTTTTAATATCAATTTTATAAGCTGAAACAAGTTTTTTGATTAATTTGAGGATCAGTTTTCCCATTAATAAGAATTCATTTTGATAATTAACAGAATAAAATGACAAAACTAAATTCTGAATTTTATTTATGTTAAGGTATATTCCATGAAAAGACATTTGAGGAATTAATTTGCATTTGGAGTAAACTTATTGAGCTTTTTGTTTTTTTGCTTTATAAAAAACTAAAAAGCAGAAAAAATTATGTAATATTGGGTTTATTAAAGTGATTTTCATTATTAAAACAGAAGAAAATAAGAATAAGTGAGACAGACAAAAAACAAAAATCACCCCAAAAAGAAAAAAAATTGTTACCAAATTGTTTGAAATATTAAACTATATTACTTTTGTTGTTACAAATTTCAGCCAATCTATTCTACAGGTTTCTTTAAACATGCAAAAAGTTGGGAGGGGGTCATATTCAGAAAAATATTGACAAAAAGAAAAGAAATTGTGCTTCTTGAAGTACTGAAAAGTGTCTAACTTGACCTCCTGCCAAAAATTTGACTAAATAAACAGTTCTTTTGTTTCTTTTTTGTTCTTTCTAAAAGGCTTCTTAGGTGGGCAAGAGACTTTTCAGCCACCCTTAATATATACCAACTGACTGAGCTCATTTTCAGAAAAGATGATATTCTCAGACTATATGATAAATTCTATGTTATACAGGAGGATGTCCTTCAATTGATTCCCTTTATGTTGAGTATAGAAAAACCACACCATACAGTGTCAGGCTATAAATTCACTGTCCAATGGGATAATGTTTGTCAAAATCTTTCATATTTTTCACTTTCCACTAATATTACCAGTGGATTTCAGTCTAAAAAAGATAGCCTCCACTATCCAGATATAGAAATACCAAACTTTTCTACTTCTTTGAAGATTGCTTTTAAATCTGTTTAAAAAAAATAGTTGGTCTGATCATTTCCAATTTTTTTTTCAAAATGCACACGATATTGTAATTACAATTTATTCTCTCTTTTAAAGAACCTACATTAGCATGGAAATTGCAAAAAGGGGTTGTGCTATTGAACTTCATCTCCATGAATCTTTGGGAATCCTTTACATATGTTTATGTTTACGGTATCTACATGGTTGGTAATTATGGTGCACTTGCCTATTTTGCATCATAAAAATAAGACAAAAATACATATTGACCATAATTTATTGTTTTATATTTTGTAGATCTTTATAAATTTCCTATTTGAAAAAAAGGCAGTAAAATGGATCAACCAAAACAACAAAAGAAATAGAAAGGAGGAGTTCAAGAGTTTTAACAACTCTTGAAATGATAATTCTTCAAATTATAGACAGTATCTTGAATCTGATCAGATTAGATGCTATTAAACAAATAGAAATCCATCAGTTTAATTGCCTGATAATGATTATGATAAAAAATGATTGTAACATTATTGTAGATTATTTTAACAGCTGCTACCTGTCAAGCTAAAGCCCTAGGTAAATTGTAAAAGGCTTAAATAGCTTATGTATTTGTGATAAACTGATATCATTAAGAGAAAAAGTACAGAAACCATCATTTTCACTTTTAATCAGATGAGATAGGAGAGGTAGATAGTCAATTGGAATATCACAAGGCAGAAAGATAAACTGTTTCAAAGAAAACTGAACTTTTTAGGATCTCCTCCCACTGGGAAAATTTCCCTTTAATTCATCACTGACTTCAGTAGGCGATATACAAAAAAAAAGCTAAGTTTTTCCTGTCATAAAAGATTTAGATGTTGTTACTAGAAGATATGACTAATACAATTTAGACATTTTATAAAGTTTACTTTGCTTCAATTTTAAAATAAAAATTGTTTTCATCTACTTTCTGAAAGAAAAAAAATGAAATGGTATTTTTTGTAAAACTCAAAGAATGCTATCTATTAAAGAATAAATAAAATAATAGGAGTATATAGGTTTGCCTATCATCTGGTTTACACTCTTCCCCAGTCTTTTGAACAGAAGTAGAGGTTTATCCCTGGTTTCTTGTTTAAGATTTGGTTTCCAGTTGCTTGTAAAGTCTTCTCGTTCTCTTTCACTACCAGTAATCTCTTTTGTCTTAGAGGCATTATCACCTTACCTTTGAGGGGGGTGTTTAAAAAATAAAAATCTGCATAAACTAAACAAATAAGGCATCAAATTAAGTCAACCATGTCAAGTTCATTCTAAAATTACAATGCTTTTTTAATCTTCCAAAAATCTTATTTAGTGTCAATTATGAAATATTTATATTTTTTCTATGTATATGCAAGTGAAAAACCTTTTTAAACTGATGCATAACTGTTTTTGCATTTAACTTTCAAAAAGGTTTCCTGTTTGATCTTATTAAATAGATACACACACAAAATACATGAAAGAAATATCAGACAAAACTGAAGTATATTAGTAGAATAATCATACCATCAAATTTAGTCTTTATTAATTTTTGGAAGATTGAACAGAAACAAAGATGGAAAAATTTATTTGCATTAAGCAATCAATTATATTAATGTCTTTCACTTTATAATTAATAGAGATTTAAAAATATGGTATCTCATCTAAGTTTGTTAATAAGTTACAGAAGAATTATCTATAGTTGACAAAGTAATAAAATTTTAATTCAGGAAAAAAAAAATTATACAAGCACAAATTATTTTTCTACTATGAATTTTTCAGATTTGCTTTCCTCATCATAAAAAAAATGAATAGCAATAATATAGTCATCATCCTGACCACTATAATGATCACAAAGTTGTAAAAATCCCAACACGTGGCAACACTACTGTTTGAGTCTTTGTTAACACTGACATTTGTTGGTAGATTATATTAAAGAACAGAATTGAAAAAGAAAGAAAAAACTCAAATAATTTAAATTTTCACAGGTAGAATACAAAAAAAAGTGTATGCTTATGAGTAAATATGCTACTGAAAAAAAAAAATCAATTTTCAGTTGGAAAATTTCTCTCACACAAAATGTCCTACCAAAGTGGTGTAAAGTTTTCATAAAAAAAAACTATATATACATTAGCCTCAAAATAGGATTTAAAAGATCAAGAACTTTCCTTCAGCCAGTATTAGCTTGTATGAGACAAATCCCATTCTTATTTATCTATCTAAATAGACAAAATTGTTACAAGACGTAATCTTAAGTTTATACTGCTATTCTGCAACTAATGGATATTTTGCTAAATAAATTATTCAAAACACATGTCAGCCAATCACAGAATCTATCTGGATGATATTGAAAAAGTAAGGAATTACTGAAATAGAAAATGACCAGATTCAGATACATTGCTGTAAGTTAAAGGTATGGAGCAATTATATCTAATGAAATGGTGATAACGTTATTCAAATGGGTCATATTTCAATGAATATTATTTAAGGAACACACAGGATAATTTTACATGGATAACATTACTAAAAAATATGAGAACCAATTTGGTACTCACTCTGAACTTAAGATGACTTTTTATTTTGAAAAGAAACATTTACATTTAACTTTCAGTGAATAATTTGAATATACACAAGCAACAAACATTTACAGGTAAGTATTTAACCAGTCATATGCTATCAGGCAGTCATCAGCATGGATTCATTTTTTTTTTTTGGGGGGGGGGGGGGGAGTTGACCTCTAAGTCAAGAAGGTAGCGAGTAAGAATTTAAACAAGATTTACAAATTTAAATTTAGTTTATATTCTTTTCACACAGAAATTATTGCATCCATGGGAGGGGTCACGTGCTATAATAGTATTATACAGATGAATTCAAAAACATTCACATGTGTAAATGACTAGCAACAAATTCTAATTTTGTGTAAATTCATTGATTGATGGGTTGCTTCACAAGGAACCAATAGATGTGTATCAACTTGTAAAAAGAACTATTGAATAAAACATTACTGGTTATTAGAAATTGTAATATTTATTTTGGTAAACTGAGAGTAGGACATTATCATAGATAAGAAATAACATTCACAAAGAAAGTCTTTGTTAATAGTTTCAAATGTGTGTCAATAACTAAGACAAAATTAGTATGGAGAGAGAAAAAAAAAGCAAGACAAAATTATCTCTGTGTACTTTTATTTATTAATTAGATATGTGTGTGTTTATGTAAGTGTTGGAGTGTCATATTTTAATTTTTAAAAGTTTCATCTTAAATCATATTTCATTTTAAAAGCACTAGAAAAGAAATGACCTGTTATACAATATCAATAAGCCCATATTAAATAATTTATTTTTTTATAGGTTTGTTTGAATAGTAAAATACCAAAACATTTAATTGTAAAAGAAATGTATTTAAAAGAAGTTATATTTAATTTTTCCTATTTTCTATTAAACAAGTTATTTTGAAACTACTCTATTGAACATCTATGGGATATTTTGGATAACTGTAAAAGAAATGTATTTAAAAGAACAGTTACAGTTAATACTGAATATTTTTTAAAAGCTGAAATTCACACATTACTCATAAATACGTCTTGTCAATTTTACTAACTTCAGTTGATTAATACCAATTTTATTGTCAAAATATTGACTTGTATATTAAAATCTGACAGTGTATAGTTGTTGAAGTGCAGTGAGTGTACCAAACAATGGTTCTGGTTTGACTAACAATGCAACTGTTTATAGCCTCATCTGCTGCACTTGTGACATTTGTTTGATAAAAGGATGCAACATGATAAAGTACTCACTCAGTGTTGAAAACATAGATTAGAAATTATAAGCAAATTTCTGAATGCTTTGAATTATTCATTGATATCACTTGTACAGAGCTTGGATTGCAGTTGTAAAGGTTTGGAAAATCACTGTGGTATTGCATTTCAACATGATGAGTTGCTGGCTTTCACTCCCCACCATTTGTAATGTAATATCAGAATCTTGCTCATATTTATAATTCCAGTGGGAATATCAGCATCACATGAACCAAACGACAATCTTTATGTTGCACTTTGTTTGAATAATAAAAGCTAACAGGAGCCTCCAATAAACATTATCAGTATTTTTAATAAGCAGCATTGCAATTGGCCTTCCATCATTGATCTTAATTTAAATATTTCATTTAAAATAAAAGCATTTCTTTTATTTTTTTTTGTTTGTTATTTTTATAACAAAAGGTCAGTTAAATGCCATACGTGATACACGCTTGTGCGATCATGTCTTGAAAGAGACTGGGCAGAAGATTATCCAGCAGTAGGTTGCCATTACTTTCTGCAGTAGACTGGTTACCCACCAAGGCTATAGAACCCAATCGGTTCTGTTATTTAATCCATAACTGAAGGGAAGAGATGGATTAATACCTTTTCCAAGGGTATTTGTGCGTAAGTGAATTCAACTGGAATTTGAACTCAGTTTCCTGATTTCTCGTTCCAAGCCGAGATCCGCTGCACCACAACACACATTCACATAACAAAAGGTAGTATGTAATAATGAATAGAAATGCAGGTTCTCTAAAAATGTCAATGAGCTACTTGACTGGTCAAAACTGAAGAAATGTGAATTCTTTGGTCAAATAAAAATGGTGTCTATGACATGACCTGTCATTTCATGTTTACAGCAGAGCAATGAGACTTTTGCAAGTATCATCTTTCTTTATAAATTCAATCTGTAAGCTTAAAAAAAATAGCTCATACAATATCACTAACATGCACACAATCAAATAGACACCTACACATATTTCATAAACTAAAATAGAAATGATATTGTACATTCCTTTTATATAAAATGACAAATGAGAAATTACTTTTCAGAAGTGTTAAAAAATAGATATCTTCATGTATGCATCTTTATAAATTTATTTAACTTAGATGATGAATGCTTATTTGAAGCTAGAAATCATATTTCTATATCTACATCTACTCAAATATTTCTATCTTTTTATCTACTTCAACAGTACACTGAAAAATAAACTGCTTAAGTCGATAGTAGAATATTTTGTTAGGCAATTTTGAAAGACAAACAGTGAAAATTTGATATTACCTACATAAGAATGTTTTGTGTCAAATTCATTTGTTTGTGCAATCATGTGTAAATTAAATGACACAGCCACATGCAAGTCACTCATGCACAAGAAAGATGTACAGTACTGTGCAAAAGTATTAAGACAAGAACTATTTTATCTTTTATGAGGCATACTGACAGAAAATAATTTTATTAAATTAATTTTTTTTATTTACAACAAATGCTTTAACAAGAAATAATTACTAAAAAATAAATTCAATATTTAGTACTAGCAGTATAGACCAGTGTTGCTCAGGTGTAACGAAAGCTTTAAAACTAATCCATGGTCCTGGAGCTCAAACTCAGCCTAAAGAATATTTGTGTGAAGTTTGGTGAGAATCGGATAAACATTGTGGATTTGTATAAAGGACATAGACAGATAAACAGACACACACACACAAACATCTTGCCTTTTTTATATATAATCGATTTTCTGCACTATTGTAAGAACTGCAACCTTGAAACTTCTGAATATCGTTTATGTCTTTGTCTATGAGTGTATCAAATTTGATTAAAATCGGGCAACTCCTTCTATAACCTGGTTTTTTTGATCATCGATTTGATATTTATTGGGGGTACCTCGACACAAAACCTAGATAAGAGCACTCACAGATGCTTATAGTACAACTGTGTAAATTTTCAAGAAAATCGGTTCAGCCGTTTCAGATTCTATAGGTAACGGACACACACACAAAGTTCCATTTATAAATAAGTTTAGATAATAGCCTTTTGCTTTGATCACAGCCTTCATTCTGTCAGACATTGACATCACAAGCTTCTTAAATGTATCTAATGGTATTTTCTGCCAAGCAGCTTGTATTTGTTCCCAAAGTGTCTTGCAAAGTAACATTAGATTTATCAATTTTTTTTATCCAAAATATCCCATAGATGTTCAATAGAGTAGTTTCAAAATAACTTGTTTAATAGAAAATAGGAAAAATTAAATATAACTTCTTTTAAATACATTTCTTTTACACCTAGTTTTAAACAATCAATATTTATGAGCAATTTACTTGGCTTTTCACCCTGTATTTGAATTTCAGTGAGGTTTTTAAGAAAATCACCTCTGTTCTATTACTTTTGCACACTACCAGGGTGATTTTAAACTTTATTTTGATGCCTCATAAAAGATAAAGTAGTTCTTGTCCTAATACTTTTGCACAGTACTGTATGCATATATTATCTACACACATGAAAAGTCACATGCAGATAGTGTGAGATGAACACAGATTGATTGTTTATTTGTTTTACCAGTATATCAACCCCAGTGGGTCATTTAATACTGAAACAGGATTTTTTTTTATTCAGGAATGTTTCAAAACATTTCAAGTGGTAGTGAGGTTTCTTAATTTGTTTTAAAAATATCACAAGTCATATAGTTTAGGAGTATTTCAAAACATAAGTTGCATGGTTCAAAGTTCAAGCCTTGAGCATGAGTGTGTGTAATTCTCATTCTGTTGAACACTATATTCACCTTTGTTACTGTCAGCTAATGTTTCATATACTTTGTTTAGGAAAATGTCTCAAATTATTTGCCATTTTTTGTGCGCGTTATGTAATTTTGTTTTTATAATCTGTATTTGAGTTTGATTTTGGTTATTTTCATTGCCTCTTTTGCCAGTGTGTCAGCTTCATGATTTCCCTTGATGTGTATGGCTAGAAATCCAAGTCAATATAGTTGTTTTGTGCTTTATTAACTGATAACAAGTTTCTAGGATTTCTTGAATATAGAGATGATTTGTGTTTTTTTTTTTTTTTTTTTAATTGCTGTTAAACCAAATATGGAATCTGAGAATATTATAAACTTCCTAGCTTTTGAATTTTCTATAATTTTAAGTGCCATTTTAATGTTCAGCTGTATAGATAGATAGATGCATTATTTGGTAGCCTTATTTGTTCATGAATTTGTCTGTGGCTGCTGCACCAATTTTATCTAGGATGTTTGATCTATGTAGAATGGTTTATAGTTACGGTATTTGTCTCTTAATTCTCCATACATATTTTTGTTGATGGTTTCTTTTTTCTTTTCTTTTTTATGCCAATGTTAGGTTTATGTGAAGTTTGGAGATTGTCCAAAGAGTTACCTTATTTATTGTTACTGATGTTACATTATCAGGATCTTAGTTTATTTGTTCTAGTGCTTCATTAATTTGAAGTCCAAGTGAAGAGATGGTTGTTGATT
Organism: Ascarosepion bandense; assembly: GCA_037127315.1. Lineage (NCBI taxonomy): Eukaryota > Metazoa > Mollusca > Cephalopoda > Sepiida > Sepiidae > Ascarosepion > Ascarosepion bandense. The sequence continues at coordinate 2,000,058 of JBBBDQ010000680.1, read as the reverse complement.
TAGTTCATAGAACTGAGTATATTGAGGTTCATGTGTTTTTTGGTATGCAAAGTTATTTGGGTTGGATTGTAGTTTTAGTGCATATTGGAGGGATAATTTTTTTTCCATCTCAGTATATAGGCCATTCATTGACTTCTATGTAGAGACTTTGCATGTGTGAAGTCTGGAAGGCTCTGAGATTTAATCACAGTCCTTGATTTTTTTATGTCATGTAGTTTTTTTTTGTTTTTTAAGATACATTTTATGTGAGACACTATAAATGATGCACCCATAGTCTAATTTTGATCAAATGTGTGACCTATATATTCTGAGCATTACATTTTGGTTGAGACTCCAATTCAGTTTTGGTATTATATTTAGAAGCTGCAAAGCCTTGTTTAAGGTAATCAATGTGCACCTTGAAGTTAAGTTTGCTATCTAGTATGATTCATAGATATTTTATTTGTTGGACTATGAGAATTAAATTTTAATTCTGGATTAACATGGTAGAAATACATACAAACAGTTTTTGTTGCAGAGAAACAGAATCAATTTTCATTTATCTATCTTGTTTAAACATTTGTACATACCGTTCAAGAGAAGACATATTTGATGATGGGTATGATATTGAGAAAGCATCTACATATAGGGATTTCTCAATTCCTGTATTAATGATTTTAATAATGATGCATATCTTGAGAATAATGTTACTGATAAAATGCTACCTTAAGGTACTATTGCCACCTGCTTGTGAGTGTCTGATTGGTTTCCATTTCATACTTTGAATGTTTGGTTTGACAGGAAATTTTGGATGAATATAGCCATTCTTCCTTTTATTCACATCTTGTGAATGTCTTTTAGATTATGATTTTTCTACATGGGAGGCTTTTTCAAGATTGAAGAATATTGATATCACATGATGACATCAAACATAGCCATCACAAACAAAGGATTCTAGCCGTACAAGTTGAACGCAGATTCCTTGGTTTTTCTGGATTCACCTTGGTAGCTAGATTCCAGATACCACATTAGTTGAGCATTTACCATTCTCTCCATAACATCTTGCAGATGCAAAGTGTTAGTGCAATGGGTCGGAAGTCAGTTTGGTTGGAATGGTCTTTGCCAAGTTTAGGAATTGGAATGATGACAGACTCAAGCCACAATTTTGAAAATTCATTTGAATACCATATATCACTGATAATCTGGAGAAGTATTAAAAGAGATTTTTATGGCAGGTGTTTTTTAAAAATTAGTAATAAATTTTATCTGGACTAATTGCAGAGTTTTTACTTTTGTTTATGGAGTCTTAGTTTTGTCATAGTAAAGAGAATATTGTATTTTCTATTATTTGAAATGAATGCAATTTTTTCTTGATCTATGTTTTTATATATTTGAAATTTGGGAGTGTAATGATTTGTTAAATGTGTGTTGTGGTGCAATGGATATATTGGCTCGGTACAAGAAATCAGGAAGCCAAGTTCGAATTCCAGTTGAATTCATTACATTCACTTACATGCAAATTTCCTTGTAAAAGGTATTAATCCATCTCTTCCCTCCAGTTATGGATTAAATAACAGGACAGATTGGGTTCTATATCCTTGGCTAGAAACCAGTCTACCGCAGAAAATAATGTCAACCAATTGTGGGATAATCTTTTGCCCAGTCAGTCATGTCTCTTTCGAGATATGATCGCCTAAGCATGTATCAAGTATGGCATTTAACTGACTGAATGATTTGTTGAGTTGGTCTGAAATTCAGTTGCTATCAGGTTAGCTATTTTTTTTTCAGTGCATTTATCTGCATTTGTTTTGGTTGTGGTTTGTGATGAGTAGACCCTTATAATTATATCATGAAATTTTGTCATCCTTTAGAGTTTCAGCATCATGTTTTCCTCTGACTTCTATCAGCAATGTATTATTTTAACTGTTTTTGGAGGTATTCAAGATATTTTTTCTATTACAAAAGATGACAACTTCATTATTAGTTTGCCTTATATTGGTTCTATTACTAAGAATTTCAAGAATTTTTCTATTGATTGATTTTCTATGTCACTTTCTGTGTCTAAATAAATGTGTAGTGTTTTGGGGTTTTTTTTGTGCTCATCAGCCATGCTTCCCACCTACCTCAGAGCCACATATGGGGGAGATAATGAGGGGATAAAGCCCATTCTTACAAGGGCACATGACTAGTATATTCAAATGTGGGGAGAGTTCCAAGCAACTGTTATATCCAGTATCATCAACCTTAAGATAGGCTTTCCTCAGAGGTTGAAACAACCATGTCTGATTTCTTTGTTCCCACTCTAATTTACCCTAAAGAATTTGCTTACTAAGTCAGTTTGATATGTTAAATGTAAGTGAATTTTGTTTCGTTTGACTTCAGTCTTGATATAACCAACCAGTTGATTGAATTAGGCCTCTCCAATTGCCTATCTAGCTCGAGTAGGAGCCAAATTGGTGTATTAGAATTTAGGGGTAAATGTTTAGTCCAATTTCTAAAACCCTCAACCACCAGAACTCCATCTTCAAGTATTACAGATTGCCACCCATGGCAAACAGGTAACTTCCTTGGGGGACTTTTATCCCTGAAAAGGTGCAGTTAGCATAATTTGAAGCCCTGCCAACAAGGAAAGAGGAACACAGAATTAGCTCTTCTTTTATAAAAGTGATATAAGTTTAAATCATTGTTTACTTTGTTAGCTTAATATTCACCTGTTCTAAAAAAAAAAACAAAAAAAAAATACAACTCTTTGCAGATTTAATCTGACATTTGATCAAAACCTGTTTAAGTAAGAGGTTGCTGAAATATTTTCAGCTTGACCCCAAAAAAAAAAAAAAAAAGCTCTGCTGTTTCATCGTTTGGTCAGATTTTGAGATTTAGACTAGGCCAATAACTTTTCAGAACTTATATATTTTAGATTGCTTCACTAAAATTATTTTAAAAGCATTAAAGTTAAATATTTCATTCTACAATGACTAGAATAGAAAATATACAATTCAAAATATTGAGTCTCTTCCAACAAAGTTAAAAATTTTATTTACAATACAGTAAGTCCTGTTAGCAGAGAAAGGATGATGATTCTGGCAACAATAGCTTTAAACTTGATTCCTTACATTACTTACAACTTTCTTGAATTTATTGGATAGTCAAAATACCCTGCCAATTTTCCTGTTAATCCCAAATAAGCAATAAACAACACACAGATCAGCTCTAATTAATGACTTGTTATTTTATCATTATAACCAATTATACAACTAAAAGGTTTTTTTCTTAGCAATTCTATATACCAATTCCAGAAAAATAGACTATTAAAAATATCAACATCTCATTCTTTATATTAATATCTGTGTAACTTCATTAATTATGTATAATCTGAAAAATAAAGATGCACAAAACATCTGACATATTTTTTCTATTCATTTTTGCAAAGAGAAATTATTTTCTTAATAGTTCATATATTATGAAAATAAAATGAAGTCATGATATAAACAGTCTATCACCTTCCATGTTTGTCAACATCAATCCAATATTTAATATAAAATATCTTAAACTTGTTAAGACAATTTTGATGTGTCTCAACCAATTTGAAAATTTACTAACTCCCTTCTTTTAAAATCTGCTGCTGTTTTACATTAAATTAAGCAAGCAGAAGACTGAGAAACAGAATGAATGGCCTCTTGTATACTGATATGCTTATATTTGAATTCCTGGAATATATAGGCTGCTGCTGAGGTTTCTGTCAGTTTGATTTATACAATTTGTGTGTGTGCGTGTATATATATATATATATATATATATATATATATATCAGGCTCACTGATAATCATTTCTTATACCAGTTGATGAGTAAAAAGAAAATAAGACTAGATAAGTGAACAGAGAATTTACTGTTTAGTTTTTGTCTAGAATTTATTGGATGAATGAATTGACAAAAGTAGATGTGAATTACAAGACATGGATCTGACAATGTTGTTAGTTCAAGCCTTACTCAAAGATCGTTCTTTGTCTAATTTTTTCATTATTTCTAAATAGATAATTTATACTATGTTTGAGTGACTATCAAAAACTTATAGTTCATAGATAATAAACTGGATTAATATGGTATTTTTAATCAAGCCATTTTTCAGCAATCAGTTTTATCATAGTAAAAAAATAATTTCACAGAAAAGTTAACTGGTTCATTTCAAGAAAATAAATGTATAAAGTGCTTTCTTCCTTGATTTATTATTTTATGTAAAAAATCATCTTTGGTCTTAAAAGCGCAAATAAAGTGAACTGTCATCAAGATTTCAAAAGCATTCAAGTTTGTCAAATTGGCTTCAGTCTCAGAATAGTAAAGTTGGCGAAAGTATGCAAGTTAGTTTATGTAAAGAAATATAAAACTGAGTTGGCATTTAGCAAAACATTGAGTCAGCAGGGTAAAGTATTTAACAGTAACTGATATTTGAGGCATTTTAACAGGCAATCCTCACAAGTTCCTAGAAATTAATATAAACTAACTTTTTAATATAAAAAAACTATTTTCAATACAAAGGAATAATTCAAATTGATAAGAAAGGCAAAATTAAAAGTTATGAAATAATTTGGATAGTCAGAGAAAAAGATTATGATTCAATTTTCAATGTCGGTGTTATGAGAGAAATTTATACATAAAAAAAAAAACAAAGAAAATGATTTTTTTCAGATTTTCAAAACAATTACAAATGATATTATGATGAGGAGAGAGGGGGAAGAGTATTTATTGACCTAATTCATTTCTGATCAAATGACCAAACATCAGAATTTTTTCCCTCATTTCAGCATCCCCTTTATATAATGGTTTCAGGAGAAACAAACAGCATTTTATTTAAAAGAAAAAAAAAAAAAGAGGAATAAGCATACACCATGTTTACAAATCTACAAAATTTGTCACTTTTGTCTCATTAACCATTATAGACTTTGGTAATTAAAGCTGGTGAAATCATTTTATTTATGAATAATCTTGATTCATTCTTCTAAAGCTAATTCAAGAAGACTTATTCATATTACTCACACTAACTGTAATTTAATAAAATCTTTGATAATTTCTCTAAAAGTAAACTGAATTAGCTCCATGAAGAAAACATCAAAAGAGCTAATGTATTTTGTACCAAATTAGATATAAATAGACATTTCTAGTTATCTAATGACTTATACTGTTTCTAGTCTAAAACATGAATGATACAGTGAAGGCATTTATTGTTTAGTACATCATGTTCTAAATTCAAGAGGAAAATTTCATGTAGATGGATTACCAAGCTTAATGTTACAGAAAGTTTTTTTGATCATTGGGCAAAAGTCATTCATATTTAATATGACCAAATGTGGGTGGAATAGATCAGACAGTAAAAGCAACAGGACAAGGCCATTGTATTCATTTTACTAATGTATTAGTAAATATAAGGTATTAATTAAATAGCAAAGGACATCAAGTTCTTTAGTCTTAAAAGCCAGTTGTGGAGAAGGAAACTAGAATTAGAAATCTCCAGCCAACATGCCATGGGCCAATATGACATAGTAAGGTTCATTACTCACCACACACACACGTGTGTGTGTTATTACGATAAAAATTATTTGGGGGAGTTCAAATATTTAAGTAGACATTACTGATTTTTTTTCAGTGATGTTAACACCTACCAGCCTAAAGTATCTTAAGTCTAATTAAAAAAGTGTACCTCTGTTGGTTTTAATCCCCATTGAAATGATTGCAAAACACTACTCATAGGCAAAAGATGCATGCTGAGATTTTTTCCTATCCAATAAAATAGGCTGGTTCTCAGTTTCATATGACTCAGTTCTGGCTTGTCTTGAAGTCTCAACACTACATTCACTTGTCTAAATTTGTTTTTTGTACTAACCCCAATTCTTAGTTTGTTAACTTTTTGCCTTATTATTGTTAATTGACCTTGCATATATTGTTTGCTTGAACTGCATAATGAAGGTCGCCTTGAATAGGCATACCTCCACATCCTACCACATGAATGCTGGTGTCCTCCAGGGCTCTATCCTAAGACCGACACTCTTTCTGATATTAATAAACGACCTCCATGACATGATCAAATCCCAGGTAGGCATCTACACTAAGGACACTATCATTTACTCCAGCCTTAGTAAGAAATCTGGTGAGGCAGCCAAAGGTAACCATGCTGCTATTCTTGAAAAGGACCTCAACTCTGTGGTAGACTGGGGTAAGAAATGGCTTGCAAATTTTAATGCTTCTAAAATGAAGCTGCTATCTGTCAGCCACTACAGGCAGTCCATCCTACCTGCCATCAGCATGAACCAAGCAAGTCTCTCTGAAAGCAATACACTGCACCACCTTGGTCTCACTCTCTCTTTCAACCTCAAGTGAAACCATTACATTTAATCAATAGCTAAAATGACTGCTAGGAAGGTTGGATCACAGTGTCAGGCCAGGAAGTTTTTTTGCACCTGAGTCCATCTTGCACATATACAAATCAACCATCCAACCATGCATTGAACACTGTTGTCATATCTGGTCAGGTCCTTCTGCTATTCATCTCAGGGTTCTCAACATGTTCTAAAGAAGAATCTGTAATGTGATCGGTCCCGACCTGGCAGCTCAACTACAGCCACTTTCTCACTGGCGGGATGTGGCTTCCCTCTGTCTATTCTACAAATATTTTCATGGCTTCTGCTTCAACAAGCTTAGCTCATTGATGCCCCTTCCACAAGAATTTACTCGAGCAACCAGACTGGCAACAAGGTCCCACTCTTTTATAGTTAAATCAACTAAATGCAGCTGCCACTTCTACTCCAGCAGCTTCCTTTCTCGCACTTCCCACCTGTGGAACTCCCTTCTGTATACTTGCTTCCCTGATGGCTACAATCTCCAAGAATTTAAATGCATCTCTTGTCCACTTGACTCCATCACCTCGTGTATCTTGTTCTTTTCCTTTCTCACTCTACCCTCACAACTGTCTTCACACCGGCATTCCCATACTTCTCTTGCCCTTTTTCTGACACCACCCACTGTAACTGGTTTGTCTTTCTCTTCACTCTCCTCCTGCTTAAACTTTCAGGTTTCTCTTATGTAGCCCCTTATGCACCAGTGGCAGTACTGCCTTGCTTGGGGTAAAACAATTTTAAAAATAAAAGTTTTGTCAAATATGTTTGTTGGGCAGTTTTGACATTCATTTATTTTACATTTAACCTTGGCTACCCACCCTACAACCCCTCAGCTGGAATCAAATCTGCATTACCTTCATTTTTTTAAAACCGTCTTTTAGCTAGATATGTTTTACCATTTCAGCCACAGAAGTTACTATAGCAAAGCAAGACTCAATTATCCTTTTTAATAAATGCACATCTCTCACTGGAACCTTTCAAAGTCTATATCTAATTTGTTTTCAAGTCCAAAAATTAAAAATAATTTGATCTATTAAGGGATTTTTTTAACCAACATTATTATAAAATTATTTTAGTGAGTACATATGCTTGAGTAGACATATGCTTATTTTCAAACATCTACCTACCTAAAATATTGAAGAGATGTGCATTTCTTTCAAAAAGTAATTGAGCTGCTTTCTTTGTTGCATCAACTTCTGTAATCAAAATAGCATATAACATGCCTGACTAAAAGGTAGTTACCCCCCGATAAAGGGAATAAGAGTTCAATGTCAAGAAGTACATTTTTTTAAAAGGAACTTTGAGAGTCTCAACTGGTTGGTGTAATTTTATTGGGTACACATTTTTGAGTGTATTTTTCAAAGGTTAAAACCTTTGAAAAATTTTTGAAAAATTTTTGAGTGTCTTTTTCAAAGGTTAAAACCTTTGAAAAATACACTCAAAAATGTGTACCCAATAAAATAACACACACAAACAACAATATTTGAGCATGAAAAGCCAATGAAATCATTGATTTTACCTTCACTTACTTAGCAGAAATCATCTTAAATCGTACTTTAAAGATATAGCACCCTAACATGAAATGTCACTCTCCTAACACAAATGTAACAGGCTTAGTTTTCTTTTGTAAAAAACCTACTGAATGTAACACAAGACTACGATTTAAAATGAGAATACTGAGCAAAATTTGCCAAAGTTCCCTCGGCACTTCCTCTTTTGGAGACACCTCAGGTGTGTGGCAATAAACCCAACTCCCTCCCAAAAGAGAGTTACTACCTGGGAAGAAGCTTCCCTAGGGCATAGGCTTAATATTTTTTTATACTTCCCTGAAGATTTTGAAATGTTCTTCTGTACTAGATTTTGCTACATGCCAAAAATTTCCCCAATGAGAATACCAGATTTTAGAAATCAAAGTAATCAATAAATATACATTCAGCTTGGCAAATAAATTATAGCCAGAAATGAAGTAGCAACATTGAAAGACGATTAAAAAATTACATAAAATTCATGTTCCATTTAACAAACTTGTGAAAAGTACAAGGCAATAAAGGATTTGGAAAAAATATTACATATGCTATAGAAATCTGTATGCAAACATTTTTAATGCCAATGCAGGTAATTATGAATCTTCAGATTCTTTTTTCTTTTTATCATCTTTGGAAAGTCAATGGAATAGTTTCCCATTGTCTTCTTGATAATTCTAAATTCAAGATTATCTTTCTGAGACTGGCTAACATCCAACATTCCAACAGTCTATCCTGCAGTTTGATCCATAGCTGAAGGGACTAGAAATGGATTCATGTAATTTTGTAAAAGTGAAAGCAGCAAATGAGATCAGAATTTGAACACTGATTGTTGACTATTTTCCATGCTACGTTACCCACACATCTAATTAAGAGATACAAATGAAAAAAACCATTTGCAAAATAGTTTCTATATCCATAATATTTAATGAAACAAGTTTTTAAAAAACATACATATAAATAGTAACAAGGTAAGATAAAAATATGAAAATAAGTAACAAAAAAAATTACACACATTTTTCCCTTGTAACAAGCATAAAAAATTTAAAATCAATAAAAATTTCCCCACTTTTTAGTGAGCAAAAAACTAAACTGATTGTTTTAAATTTCTGCAATTCAATGAAAATATTAAAAGAAAAAATGCTAAATGCTTATTTAAATTAAGAGTATGAGAGAGAAGGGAAAAAAATAAAAAAAGAGAAAAATAATAAAAAAAGAAATGTATGTTAAAAAAAAAAAGTATTAAAGTAAATGATTTAAACAACAAAAATAACCATAGATTTCTTAATCCTTAATTTTTTTTATTCTTTTTATTAATATCATCTTCATTTCTAATTCTTAAGTTTCCTTCAGTGAAAACATTTGCATCATTTCTCTAATTTCTAAATTCTTAAGATTTATTATTAAATAATCAAAGCTAATACAACTTATAAAAATGATTCATCTAAAATTCACCCTCTTACAAAAGCAAAAAGGAACAAAAAAAGTCAAGAATGACAAATAGCATTTTTAGATAGGATGGTTGATATTTATTGATTATACATGAAAGAACAATAGTATTTGTTACAAAATTTAAAAAGTTTTTTTTAGAATTATCAAAGTTATAGTGTTTTTTTTTTCTTAGAAATTAAAAGTAGTAAATACATATATTATGTTCATAGAAAGACTTAAGACTATTTCTCAACTGTAACAAAGAAAAATATCAAGTTGTATATATTTAACAGATATTCCAAACATATATTCCTCATGTGGGTTATAACTTTGATAAATAGGTCTCTAAAGAATCTCTACTGGGCTTACAGTTAGTCTGCTATTAAAAATCTAATTTCAGTTTTACATTTGAGCTACCATCACTGAACACTTAATATCGTCTAACAAAATTCCAATGACTTAATGTTATCTGTACTATTTTATATATAACAAAAGCTTTTTATTATAATTAAACCAATGCATTACTATTTATAAACAGTTAACAATTAGGCTCTGTAAGTAAAACCACTGATAAAAAAGGAATGAATAAGTCAATGCAGAAAGTTATACAAGATCCAAGTATATGTTTTATATATTTACTAACAAGTACTCAACATGATCACAGACTGTTTGCTATTTAAATGGTGGGTATAATCAATTGAGGCTTCATTTGAGATTGGTAGATATCTTTGTATACCATGATCTGAACATGTAAACAATGACAGAATTTTAGAGAAAATGAAAACAAAAAGGAAACTTATACTTATCAAGATGAGACAGTTGAGGTTTCTAGGGCACATAATGAAGAATGGGGGCTTGGAAAATATGATGTTTACAGGATAGATTGGAAGCAAGAAAGAGAGAGGAAAACCATTCATAGTTTTTAGTGAGTTCAGTAAATGGATAGCAGAAGAAATAAGAAATAAAAAATGACAAAATTTATTAAGAGCTGTGGAGAGTCATGATTATGTCTAGAGGGAACATGGCACATGAAGATCATCAATTGAGTATTTAAAACTCTTCATAAAAAGCAGCAGCAGTCATTAAAAAAGACAATTTTATTGAATAAATTTATTCTTCAGTATTTCAAGATATTTTTGTGGAATTTTGGTAAATGTATCTGTTAAAATGAGACATCAGTGATATTTTCATGTTTGCATAAATTAAGTCAAAATAAACAACAACTAAAACTTTAAAAAATATTTTTTTCATTTTTTTACCCATTTGGTTTGCACAAATATGTATGCAAATTGGTAAAAACCTCTTTTCTTGTCAATGGACTTAACCCACATCTATATTGAACATTATGCAGTGAAAATGCCTGATCAAAATAAAGTTTATAACTGTGTCTAGCTATGGATTTATTGATTTACCTTTCTAGCCTGTGAGATTCATAATATTAAATTACATAAAATCACTTTTGATTTACTTATAGACTTACCATCTCTTAAGTACCATGAATACAAACAAATAGTAAATATGAATAAAATTTTACACCAAATTATAGTCGAATTATTAGATTATATGGCAAGCACCTACAGCTAATTTCATTAACCAATTAATGGCTATATCATTGTTCATAAAATAGTTCCTAGTTTTGTTAATTACTGTTTCATACACATAATAATTCTGTTTCTTTACTGTGGTAAAACTGTTAAGCTTATAGCCCAACCACTCATTACTACTGTAGTGAAAGACTTTTCACCTTAAGTTAGCTTAGTACATAATTTTATTAACAACTTTAAAACAGTTTATCATAATGAAAGTTTCTTTTTTATTCCTATTAGAATATTCAGAAAGTAATTTTTTTTTCACTACTATAAATTATAAGTCAACCAAACAAAACAAAGGTTAACTGGTAAGAAACTTTATCTAGATTTAGTTTATTATCTCTTCTACCAGGCAGTGTACTGTTTGTGTATTTTTGAGTTGAACTGAGAAAAGTTACTAAAAGAAAATTTAGCTTTTAACCAGGAACAACAACCTTTCATTTTCATGTCACATTATTATAGGTGATGATAAAAAAATGGATTTTGCAGGTTAATAAAAAATTTAAAAAATAGTGATTATCATAAAATGAAAAACCAGTGGCAACACCAAAACCAAGACTACATTCACAGAATTTGGTGGAATATGAAAGATGTCATTCATTACAAGCAACTGGAACATGGAAGGACCATCACTGCAAACATTTAATACCAGCACAATTTGATCATATAAACAAAGTATTATGTTGAAAGTGTCTTGCTTTGGTAGTGAGGAAAGGTGTTATTCTTCAGTCTGACAATGTAGCAGAACACACTGCTAAACAAACCCAAGAAAAATAAGATTGTTAGGATAAAAGATTTATCCATTCTCACTAGATTTTAACACCTACAGATTTTCATTTTTTTCAAAAACTATAAATTTTTCATAAATGAGAGAACATTCAGAAACAAAGAAGCTGAAAACAATTTAACATTTTTTTTTGGTGGGGGGTACTGAACTCTTTAAATATAAAACCAAGAATATACCTTGTCACTGAGCTGCCATAGTTGAAAATTATGGTGATTACATTTTTTTTATAAGTAAGATTTAAAAGCCCCAATAATAAAACACATCGTAAAGATTCAAATGTGTTTATAAATTGTAATATATCAAGTGAATGTCAAAAACACTAAATCTAAAATCAAATTTAACCTCAGTAGTAATATATTTTAGTTATGTTTGATTATTGTAGCCTTTACTGTAGTATCAAATTATTTTAGTAATTATGGCATCATAAGTAAGCAATGAATTTGAAAAACCTTTAAGTCATCTTAAAATTAAAAAAATACTCTGATCGTTTTAAATAATTAGCTTTGTGACTCATAGCAACTGGTTTCTTCTTCTTTATTGGTTCAGCAGAAAACCATTTTAATTGTTATACATTATGGATAACTGCTTATCTATACATACCAAAATCTAAGAAAAGTAAAAAACAAATTACACATTTTATAAAACAAGAGCAATGAATAGTTTTTTTTTTTTGTTTTTTTTAAAATTGTATCACCCTGAGTAAGGCGGTAACACCACTGATGTGCAGGGGGCTACGTAATAGTGAAAAGATTGGAAAAGAGAAAGCCGGAAACCACATCCTAAACAGGGAACAAGGGTTGAGCCTCTACACCTGTTCAATAGATGTGGGTGGAGTGTGAACCGGCCGATAGATAGATCTAAAATTTGCATTTACTATATTGCAATACACCAGATGAGCCAAAAATTCTTACTACTTGTCCAACAGAAAAAAACTTGGGAACCTAAAATATTTGCAAGTCCTAAAACTAAAATTTGTAGAGAAGGAAACTGATTTATAAACTCAGTTGACTTACTGTAAGTAAATTGCTTGATCTTTTTTTTTTCAAGTAAGTAATCAAGATGAAAGTTATTTTCTACCAGCTGCCAGTACAATGTTATATTTTTTGACCAAATGTATTAGAGCCATCAATTTTTAAATAGAATCTTGATGGTACCAACAATATGAATTTTAAGTTGCCATTTCAATATTTTTAATACAAACCTCAATATCTTCAATAAAATCAAAAATATTTATACTTATCACATAATGGATAAATATCTGATGTAAAGTGAATTTTGATTTAAAAGATTCACTGTATAATGTTTCCTGTATGATCAATATTTACCACTAATTGACAAGAAAAGACTATTTTGACAAATATTGTGTAAAATAGATACTTTTTTTCATTTGCATCATTGGTCTAAGAACTTATGTTTTGTGAGTCAAATTTTTTATATGTTAAGCTCAAGAGAATAGAGGTGAGAGTTATTTACCATATATGACTCAAAGTATATAGGTTAAAAACAAGAATTAGTAACCTTTACTGAATCTATAATTAAAATTCACTTGTGCCTCAATGCTGTAGTAATTGTACTTAAATGAAATATGTACTGAATGAACAATAAATACTAATTGTACAAATCAAATAAGTAGGAGGATGGTACTTATTTTAAAAATGTTTTTATTTATAAATCACAAAGATATCAATCAATAAAAAAAGATTAATTTGACTAGTTTGATAAGGATAAAAGGAATAACATATTTCTTTGCTTAAACCATAAATAACAAATAATGAAAAAGTCTTACTCTTATTCAATGCAAAAAAGAAAATATTTGTGATATGACAGACTGTTCATGCAAAATAGTGAATACAAAATCATTATTAGAATGGGTCACTTTTAACTTATTGTTTAAGTTTAACCTTTCAGAATAAACAAACTCAACTTAATTAAAATGACTTAATTTATTCAAAATATCTCCCTTCATCTAAAATTACAAAATTAATTTTTTTTAGTTATACCTTTCTGATTTTTAAACGTTTTACTATTTTCATTTCAGCTATGAATCTTTAAAATTCAGCTTGACATTAAATCTATTTCAAAGATTATAAAATTCAAAATTTTCATTGAAAATTATGAAAGTTGTTAACAATATATACATGTCTACAATCATTAAATGATGTGTTTAAAGATTATTTTTCAATAAATGACAATAAAAATGATATACAGATTTTAATATCCTAAAATTCATAAAGCACTAAGTTTGTTATAAAAAAAATTAAACTTCAATACAAAAATGTAAAAACAAAATTAAAATTTCTGTTTATCTGAATAAATGATTAAAATAATATCCACCTCAGAATTTACAAACAATAATTTCCAGGTTTTTCTAATTTAAAAACAATATATTTTTAAGGATTTGTTTTTTCAAATTTGATATTTTTAACCTCTTAAAAATACAAACACTTTTATAATGAAAAGCAGAAAAAACATTTAAATGCTGATAACCGTTTGCACAAACAAACTGCACCATCAGAGCTGAACCCGAGAGAAAAATAAAAATATTATCATCATCATTACTGAACAAATTGAGCATTAGTCATCTCTAGTTCACATTCACTCCCACTCTGAAAGTTTGTATTATCTTAGAGAGAGAGGCTGGAGAAAGGAGAAGATAAGGAAACTACCCCTACTGACTGACTGCTGCTGTTGGCCTAGTCTGCAACCAAACCTTAAAGAAAACATTCTTAAACTGACAAAAATTAAGTTACTATGACAAAAATAAGCCTATGTCGGTCTCCTTTCTTTAATTAGACTAAAGTTGGAACTAAAATTGACATTAAAAAAGGAAAATGTTTTACAAAATGTCAATCAATATGAACTAATTTTGTCCAGAGAAATAAAAAATATAAAATTCTCAGTTGCCAAAGATAGAGAATTGAGGAAGAGAAGGAAGACTTGATTCAAGTAAATTGATTATCTGTCTGACATAAATTCAGAGATAAGTAAAAACAAAAAAAAAAAAAAACCCAAACAAAAAAACTACAAACGACTATATATTATTCCTATTTTGATCAATTGTTGACTGGATTAAAAAGTGTATTTACAGTTGAACCAAACACAAAGTATAAAACTAGAGAGAATAATTAAAGAAGTAACTCCTTTCATGGCTTAAGTTACTTAAGCCATGAAAGGAGTTCCTGTAACCAAACTGTTTCAAAAGCTAGGACATTTACAGACTGACAAGAGCATCATAACAACTGAAGAGTAGTTTAGAGTATATATATATAGAGAGAGAGAGAGAGACACGTGTGTATGTGTGTGTGTAGAGGAAGCTCTTGACCAAGTTTATAAGAGCAAGGAAAACTCTTTGCTTTGAGGAAATAAATCAGGAAAACCAGGCTAAAAATCCAAAATAGCATGTAAACAACGATAATAACAATACTAATTATAATATTAATTTAAAACAATTTAACTTAAATATGAGAAATTCAAAATTTGCTTATCCTCCAAATTGTTACATTTAAATTTTAAAATGTTTGTTTACCTTTAAAAGCATTTTCATCACTTTCAAATATCTAAATTGAAAATTGACATAATGATTTCAAAATGATAACTTAGTAGCAGTCAAGGATCTTTCCTGTTAATTTCCTACAAGTTCATTTTTTATTTTTGTAATGCAATGAACATATTTTCACAATTAGTGAATGAGCAAAACAAACGCATTTATATTTCAGGACAAAAATCAATGTTCAAAATGAAAATCATCAGTGAAAAACAAATCTCATCAGTAGCCTAATGTCCAAAAGCAGAAAAAAGAATACAATAATAGTCACAGATGAAAAGAATTATTTGAAAAGGAAAATGCACTGGAAAAAAAAAAACAACTCTTAAACATACAATGATCTCACTCATAATGAGAGTGAAACTTACCCACCTTTAAAAATCTTTTTCTTAAAGCAGTAAGCTAAGGCTTTTTTTCTAAATGTAAGCATGACGCTGCTAAACTAGGCCCTTTTGTTGTTATCAAAACTCAAAGGTAAATTGTAAACACAAAGGGGAGGTAATACAAATCAATTAATCATAGAAAATTGAACTAACATTGGCTGAGTTGGTTTGGAAAAAGAATTATGCAAACTCCTGAATCCAATTTAGCAAAAAAACTGCTGCTACTGTGATGATCAAATATTTAGTAGTTTTTGTATTAATAATGGACAAAGGTACAGTGAAAGAATGGGACAAAAATATTATTAATCTTTTATTGAAATAAAATAACTACCTTGTTCTCTGAATTAGTTGGTATTCAGTAGTATAACAATACCAAAAAATAAAAAAAAATACTCAAAGATGAGTCATTTAAAAAAAAAATAAATAAAAATTTGATTATTTTTTATTTCATTAAAAAAAGTACTTCCAGCTCAGTTTTTTTATGATAGATTTTGCAAAATTATTTTTCTCAAATAAACATATTTATAAAAGCAAATATTTACAACTATGAGAGGAATGACAATTTTGAAAAGATTATAGACTATATGCAATTAAAAATGTTTTTAACATTAACAGGGTTTTTTTAACAATTTTTCATTATCTACAAAAACTTAGAGAAAGATTTTAAAACGTATGTAAAATAAGATTATATATATATATATATATATATATACACACACACACACAAGATGGCCTGAAGATTGCATTCAATGAATAAAAGACTGTCACCACTGTCAGTATTTATTCCTGTATTTATACATATTTATCCCAGATGTTGATCATATTAATCCATAAATATAGTACAACTTAATGTTTTATGAAAACAGTATTTATTATAAATGTATGCTCTTATGATTTTATCATCACGTTTTCAAATTGGTGTCTATTGCTGAAAACCTGATGATGGAATTACAAGCAAAAATCAACATTTCAAAAAGGTATTTAGTTGCATTCTTCCTCTGTGGAAACTTTCAATTTAGTGATTGATGGTGACTTTGTTGCGTAGACTTTATCTTTTATGAAAAAGTTTAAAGGGATGAGGATCATTGAATCAAGAGGATATTCTACACAACCTCATCTTTCAATCCATCTGTTTGGCACGGTTTCATTCAGGTAGTATCGTACATTGTGATCATGTAGCGGTACTAAGTCATGATGAAAATAAAATTCTTCATCTCTCAAAACTTCTCTAATTTTTTACATGATAGACTGTCGCAAGTTTAGAATTAGTGTGTACACAATTTTGAGACACCATGTGTGTGTGTGTGTGTGTGTGTGTGTGTATATATATATATATATATATCTATATATTTAATTGGAGTAGATAGCTCCTACTATCACCCGGTCTCACACTCCACCCCCTTCTTTTGAATGAGTTTAGAGGTGATCTCCTTGTTTCTTGTTTAGGAAAGGGTTCCCGGTTCATCCCCCTTCTCCAGTCTTAGTGTTAGTTCAGCTGGAAGCTCTTTGCAGTTACGGAGTATGGTGGCAACGTCTTTACATTCTGAGGGTACCGGGTTGGCAGTTTCCTGGTTGCTGCTTCTGACTGGTAGTTAGGAGCCCAAACTCTTGCGTAGTGTCTTGATCAACAGTTGAATAATACCGGGGTTCTTGTAGTGCCATATTGCGCATGGACAGGCATCCCTGCATGAACGTTCGGTGGGCAACCCCGAGGACACATTATGTAGGCCGCGCCAGTCTCTATCCTTCACAAGTTGCAAATGATTGACCGACTGATTCTATTCTAAGACCTCTCCTTAACTGAATCACTGTGGAAAAAAGCAAACATAATAGCAAAACTAAACCAGCTCATTTGAAAACGCTCAAACCTGTCTGCATCTCTTTCACTAACATACGCGGCATCCGCACCAACTTCCTCAGCGTAGATTCATTCCTCCATAATAACTCACCTGATATATTAGCCCTATGTGAAACTAATCTTAACCCTTCTATCCCCTCATCTGAGTTCTACGTTTCTGGCTACCTTCCCCTCTTCAGGAAGGACTCCAATGTTCATATGCATGGGCTTGGTGTCTATGTCAGCGAACACCTTCCCTTAGCTAGGGTGTCATCTTTTGAATCCCCAGATCATTCTTTCATGTGCTTCCGCCTCTCACTTCTCAGCTCGATTAGCTATCTCTTCTTTCTCTACCGCTCTCCTTCCTCCCCTGACTGTTCGTTACTTGACATCATTTCTGACAATATCGACAAAGCCATTTCTTCCCATCCCTCTGCCCATGTATTCGTGTTTGGTGACTTTAACGCCCACCACACAAAGTGGCTGAAGAACACTGTCACTGACCCTGCTGGTGTCAACACCATGAACTTTTCAATCACCCAATCCCTTACGCAAGTAGTGGACTTCCCCACGCGTTTCTCCGACAACCCTAACGGAAGGGACTCACTTCTAGACCTCTGTTTCAGACTCTTGCACTACCAGACAACTCTGCCCACTCAGAAACTCTGACCACACTGTAGTGTCCGTCAATATTTCACTCCACTCCCGCCCGACCCATGAAACCCAGACAAGTAGAATATCCTACTGCTATCAAAGAGCAGACTGGGATTCGTTCCGAGACTTCCTCTGTGACATCCCTTGGAACAACATTTTTAGTCTTCCCATCGAAGAATGTGCATCCGAGGTCTCCTCCTGGGTTAAGGCTGGCATCGATGCCTTCATCCCTGCTAGGAAATTCCAGCTTAAATCTCATTCGTCTCCATGGTTCTCACCCGCTTGCTCGGCTGCCATTACCCACCGGAATCATTTCTTCCGACTATCGTAACTACGCGTCGGACCAAAACAGGCGCCTTTTCACTTCAGCTCGTAATAAGTGTAAAAGGATACTTAACAAAGCTAAGATGTCGTTTGCTGCCAGAATGAAGCAATGCATAGCATGCTCTAAATTCGGCGCTAAAGACTACTGGCAACCCAGTAAAAGAGCACTTAACAAGAGCAAGTCCACAATACCCCCACTAATCAATTTGAGGTCCCCACCTCCCCAGCAGATAAGGCTGAATGCTTTGCCCGCAGATTCTCAAACAATTCGAGTCTGGACTCATCTGGAGTTTTCACACCTGACTTCTCACCTAGAACCAAGGCACAACTGAATGATGTCCACATTACACCTTCGCTTGTCTCTAAGATAATCTTAAAACTTGACCCTCACAAAGCGAGCGGTGGTGATGGAATCCCAACCGTAGTCTTAAAGAAATGTGCCCCTGAACTCTCCTCTGTCCTTTCTAAGCTCTACAATCTCTGCCTATCTGCTTCCTGCTTTCCTGTCTGTTGGAAATCTTCCTCTGTAGTTCCTATATTTAAAAACACTGGAGAACCCTCTGACTCTGCAAATTACCGCCCTATCAGTCATCTTCTGATCTTTGGCAAAGTGTTCGAAGCCATTATCAACGCCAAGGTGGTTCAGCATCTCACAGCACACAGGCTCCTCTCGGACAAGCAATATGGTTTCCGCTTCACCAGGTCTACTGCTGATATGCTAACGACCATCACCGAATACATATACCAGGCACTCGACAGGAATGGCGAAGCCCAAACAGCTGCATTGGATATATCTAAGGCATTCGACAGGGTTTGGCATGCTGGCCTTCTATGTAAACTGCGGAGCTATGGTATAACTGGACATTTGTTTCAACTAATCCAGTCATTCCTCTCTAACCGCACAATGAAGGTGGTATTAAACGGACATGCCTCCCAGAACTACCATACAAACGCAGGTGTCCCCCAAGGCTCCATCTTAGGTCCTACACTCTTCCTGATATACATTAATGATCTCCCTGATTCCATAAGAGCCCAAGTAGGTTTGTACGCTGATGAGACCACAATTTACTCTCACCTCCTACAAAAATCTGGTGTAGGCGTCAAAGCTAACCTCGCAGCCGAGATTGAAAAAGACCACCAATCCATATTGGACTGGGGTAAGAAATGGCTAGTAAATTTTAATGCTTCTAAAACGAAGCTACTCTCAATTAACCATCATCGACAATCTCACCTACCTCCCATTAGCATGGACCAGGCTTGCCTCCCAGAGAGTAAAACACTACGCCTCCTTGGTCTCACACTTTCAGCGGACCTCAAATGGAATGACTATATCGAATCCATTGTTAAATCCGCTGCTATGAAAGTCGGTTCTCTGTGTAGGGCCCGGAAGTTTTTTCCGTCTAAATCTATCCTGCACATATATAAATCTACCATCCGCCCGTGTATTGAATACTGCTGCCATATCTGGTCGGGTGCCCCTGCTATTCTCCTCGGGCTTCTCGATAAGGTTCAGAGGAGGGTCTGTAATGTGATAGATACCGACTTGGCAGACCGCCTGCAGTCTCTCTCCCACCGGCGCTACGTGGCTTCCCTGTGTCTCTTCTATAAATACTTTCACAGCTTCTGCTCCGATGAACTTAGATCACTGGTGCCCCCTAAATACGAATTTGCATGAGATACTAGATTAGCAACTAGATCCCACCCTTTTACAGTGAAACCGATAAAATGCAACCGCAACTTCTACTCCAACAGTTTCTTTCCTCGCACTTCCCGACTGTGGAATTCCCTTCCACACAATTGCTTCCCCGATGGATACAATCTCCAGGAGTTTAAATGTAAGGTCAGACACCTCCTAACACACTAACCTGCTCCCATTCCTCCTGACATTCCCTATGTCTAACATTCATTCCTCCTGACATTCCCTATGTCTAACCACTCCTTCTCTTTACCTTCCTCTATGTAGCCCCATGCGCAATAGTGGCAGTGGAATGCCTTGTTTGGGGCGAGATGATTAAAAAAAAAAAAAAAAATTATATATATAAAGAAAGAGAGAGTGTTTGTGCCTGTCTAAGTAATATGTTGGCATTAGGAATATCCTCATAATATATGCACAGAAACAACAGGAGTAATGTTTATTCACAAAGTAAGTTAAGTGCTGTACATGATACATGCTTTGGGTGACCATGTCTTGAAAGAGATATGACTGACTGGGCAGAAGATTACCCGCAGTAGGTGTCAATTGCTTTCTGCAGTAGACTGGTTGCCAGCCAAGGCTATAGAACCCAGTCTGTCCTATTATTTAACCCATAGCTGGAGTGAAGAGATGAATTAATACCTTTCCCCAAATTCATGGTCAAATTAAAATTATATGTGGCAATAACAAAATGCTGTTCAATTATATGATCCAAGCTTAAAAGATGAAATAATGTCCCAAATTTATAATGGCTTATTAATCTTATTAATTCTGAAGAGCTTTGAACAACAATATTTTGTACACATAAATGAAATTATCTTCTACCATGCTTCTTTCCTATATGAAATATATGTTTATCATAGAGAATATTATATTAAAAAAACAAGTCATGATGTAATTGAGTCTACCAGTCTTCCCACATTTACTTTATCTGCATCCATTTATCTTGCAAGACAATAGTAGCACACTGTTTAGTCAAAATGCAGTCTTTTGGTGCTGAAACCTAAGTGACTTCTTTGGGGTACAAACCTGGGCTATGTTATATGGAGGCCATGAGATACATAGATCACTGCACCAATGAGATTCAAAGAACTATACATATAATGTCACCCTCATATTATTTCATAATATGAGGTTGACTGATATGAATATGATGTTGCATGCTACTTTTATTTGGAAACTTATTCTGATTTCATTTGTTCAAAATCACATCAGGTCTCCAAATTTTTCTTGACATTTTCCTTCTTGAATTTGACTCCTTTTGATTTTCAAAAAACAAGACATCTCATCTATCATCTTTTCTTTAACCTTCCATCCAGCCAAAAAAGCCCTTGCCTCTTCAAGTGCTTTTCACATTCAATGTTCTAGTTTTAATGGCTAGTTGGAGGCTTTCCCCCAATATTCAGTATTAAATAAGGTTTATGTTACATGCTTCAAAATCTGACACTGATGGTAACTGTATGTTGAAATGTACAATGCCTCATTTGTGTACTTGCAGTCATTCTGCCCCCTCTCCACAGCTATACGTATTTACTAACTTTGGTATCAGTCCACAAGTGTTCAGGTTAATAGTGAGGATCAACTTACTACAGCATTATTGTTATTATTATTACTTCTACAAAGGGACACACTGACAGCAATGGAACAAATTATTCAATGTCCAAATAAGCAGAGTCACTACATAGCTGGGCTAAAAAAAAATATCTGAAATAAAATAAGTTTCACATAGTGAAGTAATAATCAAACATTACAAAACATTATAACCACTTTACTATTAAATTTAGTTATTTTATTACAGAATTTGTGTTTTTAATTTATATACACACATGCAGTTACAGAGTTTTATATACATAATTTTCTTCACAGCTAAATAACTATTGTTTACACAGAGTATAGAAAATAAATTAATCTTTCCCATTTTTACTTGAGTATATTTGATGATTCATTGTAAAAATCATTACATGAATAGAAGAAACATTTGCTTCCATAAATAATTATGCTGATTCATTCCATATTAATTCTATGAAATGCTTAGAATTTTTTTTTTTAGAAATATTGATGTACATAAATGGAGTAAAAATTTACAAAATTTATTTCATCCAATAGAAATATATATCAAGATGAGTTTTTGAAACCAACTGAATATCTATCACTAATTTTTCCTCCTATAAAATTAAAATATAAGATATTGTGATAACAAAACAAATCAGATTTACAGTGAGAAAAATTGGAAAGCAATTGTTTTCATTGTAAAGACAAAATGTCATTTTCTCTAATCAATCATTTTTGTATCAGGTTACTATTGTCTATTTTATGACTTTATATTTTTGTCTATATAAACTCAACTTTTGATACCTAACAAATCTGCAATCAATTATTTAACAAGAGCTTTATTCACAATATCATTTATAACTATTTTACAAGTCAACCATTTGTCTATGCATAGAATATTGCTGCCACATCTAATCTAGAGATTCTTGATAAAAATAAAAAAAAATTCTGCAACATTAGTTCTAACATCAAAGCTTCACTCATTTTCCTCACCACCATAACAGTTTCCCTGTGCCTTCCCTATAAATATTTTTTTTGTAATCATTCTGATGAGCTTTCCTCCTCAACTTCAAAAATTTAAGCACAGTACTGGATTGGATGTGTGTTGTGGTACAGTGGATATCGACTCGGAACAACAAATTGGGGGTGCCGAGTTCAAATTCCAGTTGAATTCCTTGCATTCACTTACACACAAATACCCTTGGAAAAGATAATCTGTCTCTTCCCTCTAGTTATGGGTTAAATAATAGGACAGATTTGGTTCTATAGCCTTGGTTGGCAACCAGTCTACTGCAGAAAGCAATGGCAACCTACTGCTGGATAATCTTCTGCCCAATCAGTCATGTCTCTTTCGAGACATAATCGCCCAAAGCGTGTATTATGTATGGCACTTAACTGACTGACTAGATTGGCAGTTAGGTCTCATAATTTCACTGTTCAAATTGCTAGTTATAACTAAGATGTATGCTAATATTTTTTTCTATTGCATTTCTCACTTGTGGAGCTTTCTTCTAGCTCACTGCTTTTCAGTCAACAACAATCTATAAATTGAAATGCAGTGTCAATCATCATATGTGTCCTTGAATTCAATTCTTTTATTGCCCACTCTCATTTTTTTTTTCTCCACTCTCAGTAACCTCTTGCATCCTAGTGGCTTTATGGTTTGGCTTGGAGTGAAAAGAATAAATAAAATTTCTCAAACTTGATGTAGGGATGTAGTCTGCATATTCTAAGCCCTGTCAACAGAGTAATTTTATCTATGCTGTTTTAAATCAGTTGTAATTCAATTTTTTATTCTTATTATTATTGTTAATTTGCTTTAGTATGCTCATAAAGTTATGTATTAGAAATTGCTTTTTTTTTCTTAATATTCATATTAATTTTAAAAGGTTTGATTATCTAGCAGTCCTTTTAAAATTAATAGGAATATTAAGAAAAAAAAAGCAATTTCTAGCAATGGATGTGCATTGTGGTGCAGTGGTTATCAGCTCGGAACGACAAATCAGGGTGCCAAGTTCAAATTCCAGTTGAATTCCTTGCATTCACTTACATGCAAATACCCTTGGGAAAGGTATTAATCTTTCTCTTCCCTCTAGTTATGGGTTAAAATAATAGCACAGATTGGGTTCTGGCTGGCAACCAGTCTACCGCAGAAAGCAATGGCAACCTACTGCAGGATAATCTTCTGCCCAGTCAGTCATATCTCTTTCAAGACATCATCACCCACAGCATGCATCATGTATGGCACTTAACTGACTATCTAGCAATATTTTATGTTATTTTTTCCATCTTTTTTTTAGTTAAGTAACTTTAGGGTTTGTTTTGAAATTCTTTTGCTGTAGAATGATGTATGTTTTTTAAGGTACTTAGTCATTCATCCAAAATTGTTTCATGGTTCCAAAACACTTCAAGACAGGCAATAAGTCCTCCTACACAAAAATTAAAGATATGCTGCTGTTTTTCAGTACATATGAACAGGATGTTTCAGTTTTGCTGTAGAAATCTAGAAGCACCATGAAGCAATATCACTTAAATCATAAACTGACACGGTAATACATTGTCTTTTTTTTTTAAACTGTTATATGCTTTTTCTAATAGATATCATCCTCTATGAAATATAACTTTAGTCCAACAATTGTTAATGTTATTGCAGGAGTGTCATAGTCAGGGCTGCTAGATTGAACTACAAGTAACAAATTGGACTGCATTTAAAATGTACTAACATGTACAATACTAAATAATTTTGAATTGACTTATTAAGTAGTTAGATGTTGTATAACAGAACTTGTATCCGACAAATAAGGTTTATGACATTTTGATAACGTTGTGGTCTTCATTGTTGGCAAAACCAATATACTATACTACAAAAATAAACAAAACGTCAAATTCTTGCGGTCCTCTATATCAAAATCAATTGACACTCAACAGAATTTATTCAAAGTGTAGCAGCAATGTGTTGTAGTGCATTTAAAAAACATCTAATCCCATTTTGCATGCTACCAATTTCTGGTCAACTCCCTTGTACTGAAATGCTTGTTTTTCATAAAAATCCATAGCTACAACAGATGAATTTTAAATAATTATAACAGAGCATGTTCATGCACGCTTTTAAAAAATCACCATCACAACAAAATGAAGATTTTATCACAGATACAATAAGTTTGCAAATTACCCCTGAGGATGATCAAAAGTACAGTGTCTTTCATGATGAACTTCATCTTAATATCAATAAACTGATTAGAGAACTGGAAAGGATCAGTATAAAAATAAAGATATAATATGTCTATATTAGTGATTGAAGCATGTTTGAATATATATTTCATCTGTAAATTCAGATCATATTTAGAGGGGATAACTATTACCAACATGTCAGTTTGAGACATACATTGTCAATTGTAGAATGAAGAAAATTCTTGTTCTGGAAGAAAAGGTTAGCAAATGAAAGGGTGAGGAATGTTGGTCAGGAAAGGTTCTGCAATTGCAGATCCAAAGAAAACTGTCCAGTAGAAGTTAAATGTAGAGCTATAAATGTGATTTACTAAGCTACTATCTGCTGTAAAGAAAACAAGGAAAAGTATAACCTGCACATCAAAATTTTGGTGGAAATTTGGAAACAAATATCTTATACGCAGAAACGTTCTTTTACTAACTCTAATTTAAAATTTCAGACAGCCCTCTCCTGAAAATACTAGAAATTGAAAGAAGGCGGCCTAAACCCACAGGTAAAGTGAAAGTTAAGCAGCTCAGTCCATACTCCTAATAGTCTAGGTGATAAATGTTATCTATGTTTACTGGAAAAGATTAGGATTTTAAAATTTCAATATCAGAATTTACTTCTTAATCAGCATAACACATTAATTAGTAAGTGCCATCACGGGAATAGATCTAAACTCCATTAATTATCCCCTCCCTCCATTTATTCATAATATGTTTTGCCTTTTACAAAGATTAGAATTTAAATTTGGAGAATCTGATACTTTTTCTCCCCCCCCACGTCTTACCCCTGACCCAATGGACAAATTACCTGCCTACCACTACCAAAGGAATATTGCTACTATTTTCTCTTCTTGACTCTTTCTTGAACAACATTCCTCACCTCTTACTTTACTAGCCTTTGATTCCAATACAAGAATTTTCTTCATTCTATGGTTGACTGGGATTGACAATGCATGTCTTGAACTAACATGTTGAAATAGCTATTCCCCCTAAATGTGATCTGAATTTACAGATGAAATAAATCAATATCTACTCTGTAAATTAAATTTACATTGAGCCCTCTGTTGGATCAATTTTAATATTTAACTGATATTACTAGGATCCTCTCAGATTATTTACCAATCTTCTCCTGGATTTTTTACTGCTGTGTATATACTGCTATATATATTGACATCAGATCAAAAATAAAAAATATTTTCTTTCTTTTTTTGTTTTTAAAATGGCTGGAATACATAAAAATCTAAGAAAATAACCTTGTATCAATAATGTATATACATCGCACCGCAAAAAAAGCAGTTCAGACTCTAGCTGAAGAAAATGACGTTACTGTTAAGGTTAAAAGAAAAAACCCGTATCCCAACATATGAGCTATATTCTCAAATTTAAAAGTTGAACTTCATTCTGATTAGTTAAATTAAACGCACACATAAAATCTAAATTTTTTTCTGTCTTCCCCCTCTATATTTAACTCCTTAAATAACAAATATTGTTTTCTATATTTAAATGTAAATCATTTTCACCACAATTATTCAACATTGCCTCTCTTGAAATATAGAAATTTCTATGTCACAATGTAAAATTAATTTTAAATAAAAAATAAATTTAATTATATTATGCTCTACAATTTATGTTGTATTGAGCAATTTTAAAAAAGTAAATGTTGAAGAACTCGGGATTCTAAACCTGTTAGTTCTCTTCACCTGGATATATGAGAGAGACAGGAAGAGATATGATCAAAATACAGGTAGGTTATATTTATGGGTAAAAGTGCTCAATATCAGTGGTAAAAAATATATAAATATAAATTTGGACAATGACATCAACACCAAGAACTGACAGTCAATTTCATGCTTGAATACAATTTTCAAGCAATATTTTTTTCAGTAATTCTTTTATACTGTTAACCTTATCTTTGTCTTTTTTTTTATGTTTCAGCCTTCTTTAAATGTCTGTTGTATTCAGTAATGTTCAGAGAATTCTGAATAGAAACCATTGTTTCAGGGAATATATTGGTCTTATTTTTTGCCTTCTATATCAAGTATTCTTACGAGGAATTTTTGAACTGACAACATCCCAAAAGCAAGATTTTCTTATGCATCATAAACCAACAAATTTATCCATGAAGCTATTTCCTGTATGCAACTTAGGTAGTAAAAATTTGGAGCTTAAAATTGTATAAAAAAAAAACACCTACATAATGTTCATTTAAAATTGGCTTTTAAGTATAGCACATATTCTAATTCTTTCAATGTCATTATTTAATTAGCCAACCATCAACAAGAATTGACTTTTTTTTTAAAATTTAAATTAACTTGCTCTCTTTTCTCTGCAAAGATTATTTCCTATCCTTGACATGATAGTCTCTCTATAACTATGGCTTTTCAATGTTCTTTAAGCCTTCTTTGTTAGAAAGTGAGGCGGGTTTCACTTTTGTTTTCTCTCTTGAATCTGTATAGAATTTTGTCCATGCAATTTTTGGTTATATTTTGTTTTCATGAAAGTGGTAATGCTGCTGCTATTACTCAGGAACACTGTATACACCATACAGTGTGTGTGTGTGTGTGCGTGTATATATATATATATATATAGCCAATACAGAAAATAAAAAAGTGAGAAGAAACTGATAGTTCTGTCCAGGTCAGGTGGTGAAATTGATTCATTGCTTTGGAGTGGTCCCAGTTTACACTTACACACAGGCATATATATTTCTCAATTTATGCATGATTATAGATATATATTGGCAGGATGAAGGCTTAGCAATGGACTTGCCATTATCACCATTACTGGTTAAGATATAAATGGAATACTTTGAAGAGATGGCATTTGAATCCACAGCACTAAAGCCAACTCTATGGCTGAGATATGTTGACACCTTCATAGTTTGGCCACACTATGAAGAGGTCCAGACACTACTGGACCATGTGAACTCAATAAGATCACCAATACAGCTTACAATGGAAAAAGAGAATGGCAACAAACTATCATTCCTGGATGTACTAATATCTCTAACAGAGAGGGGGCTTCAAGACATCTGTATACCGCAAACCAACATTCACTGGATAATACTTTGACTTCAACTCCCACCATCCATAAAATGTAAAGAAAGGGATTGTTTGCTGCTGCAACATTGAGCTAAAGTCATAAGCAGCAACCCAGAGACATATGAACAGGAAATGGTCAGTATACGCAGTACCCTACAACCATAACAACTACCCAGAATACATGACAACAGCTCCAACGAACATGGAAGGAAGGGTGCATGAGGATAAGTCTTTGATAACTGCCTACTCTATGTGAAGAGTTATCAAAGAAAATACAAAGAATCTGTAGTTCATATAACATCAGGATAACCTTCAAAAGTGGTTCTGCACTTCGCAGATACCTATCCTGAGTAAAAACTCTAATAGAGGAGAACATGACTAAGGACTGTGTGTACGCCATTCCATGTAGCTATAGAAAGACATATAAAGGAGAAACAAGCTGGCCCCTTAAGGTAAACCTTCAAGAACATCTTAAGGCCATAATACAAAGGGAGATCAGGCATAGCTAACCACATATAAAGAGTGAAAAGGGATCACTGCCCACTATGGGATGAAGTTGAAATAATTGATAGCGAACACTACTGGAAACTATGTAAACTTATAGAATCATCACATATGCTAGGCCACAAAAATCTCCTCAGCTGATCAAGCATAGAAATGAATACAGTATGGGGACCAGTAACACAGAGTGCTAGAGAAAATCATTACTGTCAAAGATTGCAATATGAGCTCTGTTAAAAAAATGATTACTGAGACATTAGATTTATAAGTCCCAGAAATTCATACATTGATGTCTTCACTTCCTAGCGCCTGAAGAAGGCCAGAGCGTACAACAGCCAAAACATCATAAACATGGGAATAAAGATGAGGACAACAGTCCAAACACTAAATAATGATTATAAATATGTCTACTCATTCCCAGCCTAGACAAGTTACCATTTTAAACATCTTTTAAAATCCTTATATACATATGAACTATTGTCCTCATCTTTGTTGTTGTTATCATAATGTTTTGGTTCTTCATCAGGTGACAGCAGCTTATTAAAGTCAGTTAGTCACAATTAAGTGCCATACGTGATACACACTTAGACGACCATGTCTCGAAAGAGAAATCACAAACCGGGCAAGATATTTTCTCACAGTAGGTTGCCATTACTTTCTGCAGTAGACTGGTTATAGAATCCAATCTGTCCTACTATTTAACCCATAGCTGAAAGGAGAAGAGATGGCTTAATACTATTCCCAAGGGTATTTGCGCAGAAGTGAATTCAACAAATTCAACTGGAATTCGAACTATGAAAGTATCAGTCAATAAATCTGGTGATATAGTAATTGTGAGTTCAATGTTTAGGCCAAGGCAGTGCAAACTTAGACTCAGTGGAAACAGTAAGCAATAACAGAGTAATACTAAAAATAAAAACTAAACAAGATATCTCTAGACATGGTAATATATATATATATTTTTGTTATCCCTCTATTTTGCTGGGAATTGTTTGTTTTTATGAATGTTTTTTAATATAACCATTTTTATTGCTTTAATAAACTGTAAATAATAACTCCACATCCTAAAAATTTGAACAAAAATTATCTTTTAAAACTTGTGCTCGACTCTTCTTATATGTTCTTAAGTGCCTCACAACTCCTCAATGCTAATTTCAATGCCAGACTATTTTTCTGCCTCATGTAACAGTTGAAATAAACATTTGTTTTTGTTGAGTTTGGAAACTCATTATTTTCCATCTGAGTTTAGACAACCATTCCTAGAAGACTCTTATGTCAGATTAATTCAAGCTTAAGTACAAAGCATTAATAAGAAGACTGATAATTATTTACTTTAGAGGGTTTGGGTGTTTGTTTTATATGAGATTTTGATGGAGAAGAATTTTTTAGTCATATTTCATTCTTATGGAACAATTTCTTTCAGGATTAGAATTTATTTAATATAATAAATGCGTTACACAAGCAAATTTCATAAGTATTTGTGTATGTTTTTACTTTTTTCTTCAAAATATCTTTATTCTGTAAAAGTTATTTTAGAATATGAAGTAAAGTAAAAAATAATTCATGCATTAATATATTGACACATGAATAAATTAACATATGTAGAATATTACAATAGAAGCACAATGGGAGACATTGTTATTTTCAAAAGATGTAAACACTAGAGAAAGTACAGTAAAAGGAAACAAAATATGAGTTGTGTTGAGTTTCAATTCTTAAAGGTCAGCATTTTCTTTTTTTATAAACATTTACTTGAATGTAAAAAATTGTAAATTCTTTAATTTAACTTCACAGAAAAAAAAACTCAGTTTCAAGAATGCCTTTCTCAAACCTTTAGAGAAAAGCCATGATTAAGTAATTCTCAAAGGATATACACATGTATGAAATTAAAAAATGAAAAGGCAAGAAACCAAAAGAAAACTATAGAAAATAATAAGTATTCATAATAAAATGGTAAAATATCAACACCATCACCTTCTTATAGACCATTCTCTGTATCTATCTCTTTTGAAAGTAGGATACAAATCAATGGTTTTGAAAGATAAAATAGGATTGATGAGAGAGTAGGAGTTTAGACATGTTTATGACAAAAAAAAAAAAAAAGAAAAAAAAGAATATTAACACTTTGTAATTTGCTCATATCTTTACCTTTCTCAAAATGATATATTTAATATCTATTAAGATTATCATTTTGCATGCAATGAAGATTTCATAATTTTTCTCTCAATGATTTTCCTACAAAATAATAATTTTACTGGTCTACTTAAAATGTTTTATCATATATAATTAGAAAGATTAGAGATTTCCTGTTTGTAAGCATCCAGTTTACTCTTGGATGTGTGGGTGGTGTAATAATGGACCGTGATTTGAAATGAGAAATCAAAGAGTAGAGTTCAAATTCCACTTGAGTTCATTACATTCACTTATGCACAAAAACTCTGGGAAAAGGTGTGAATCCACCACTTCTCACCCAGCTATAAATTGAATAGCAAGGCTGACTGGGATCTCTAGTCATGATTGGCAACCAGTCTAGGAGAAGGAAAACTCTGGATTCAGATCCAACAGAGGTACCTTAAGCAAGATCAGTCAGTTAAGTGCCATACGTAACACACTCTTGGGTGATCATGTCTCGAAAGTAGGTTGCCATTGCTTTCTGCGGTAGACTGGTTGCCGACCAAGGCTATAGAATCCAATCTGTCCTGTTATTTATCCCATAACTGGAAGGAATAGACGGATTAATAACTTTCCGAAGAGTATTTGCACGTAAGTGAATGCAATGAATTCAGCTAGAATTCGAACTCAGCTCTCTGATTTTTTGTTCCGAGCCAATATCCAATGAACCACAAACGCACATCCATCTTAAGCAAGATAAAGTGCTCAATTCAAAGAATAAGAGTTGTGCAAGAATCCAGTAACAAGATTATGCAACAATTGCAAGGAGTTCAGTCTTTATTTTCTATATAAAAATTAGGAAAACAAAAAAAAAATCTGAAAGAATTCAAAATTAACTCTTTCTTTTGTTGCAATGAAATAAAGAAACATTTTTAAAAAGCTAAAGTCAATAAATAATGTTCAATTTTTATTAAAAGGTGTGGACATTTGGAATTAGCCATCAACTGCAAATATTATAAAAACCCTTATCTATATCCCATATTATAAAAACCCTTATCTATATCCCATATTATAAAAACCCTTATCTATATCCCATATTATAAAAACCCTTATCTATATCCCATATTATAAAAACCCTTATATATATCCCATATTATAAAAACCCTTATATATATCCCATATTTATAATAGTCAATGCATATACAATAGAATATTAAGTTTGTGTAATTGTTATCA
Source organism: Ascarosepion bandense (assembly GCA_037127315.1). Lineage (NCBI taxonomy): Eukaryota > Metazoa > Mollusca > Cephalopoda > Sepiida > Sepiidae > Ascarosepion > Ascarosepion bandense. Next base: position 1,968,270 of record JBBBDQ010000680.1, on the reverse strand, counting down.
ACATGGAAAACCAAATCATTAGCTAGAGCTCAAATTTTGTTTGTTTGTTTGTTTTTAGAAATACTTTTACAGTAACACACTTGGGAAAAATCCAAATCCAAATTTCTCAGTACTCTGTCCTGTGATTTTGTCACTGACATGTCATGATAGTTCACAGGTCAGGTCAGGAATTCTTTCCTTTTATATCTAACTGGTAACATTGCTGCACAAAATGCATTGATGAGTTATTTGCCTAACAGCAAAATACCACAAAGAACCCAACAGCCCAGTCCAACAAGCATTGTAACAAGATGACTTATGCAACTTTCTCTACCTAAAGCATTCTCACATGCATAAACATACACACATTTCTAAAGAATTAAGGGATTTATTTTTAACCCTGTACTTTATACTTTAATGCTGTTGTTTTGGCAAACTTGTCTCTTAAAATACTCCTCCCTATTATAATAACTGTTTTGTGGAATAAAATTGATATTAATAGGATCTGGTTTTTTGGATTATGCCTGCATGCTTTTCCTTTTTGAGAGTTAAAATTATATATATATATATATATATATATATATATATATATTCCTCCTGACATGCTCATAGAGAGAGCGCTAAACAAGGCAGAGACAGTTCAGTTCATTTTTTTTTACTACCAGTTATGAAAGTTTTTACCATGTGTTTGCTCTTTAACAGTACCTTATTTTATTTTTTGCAATATTTATGCCAAGTAGTGAAGAATATATATATATTTCCCACTTGTCACGCTCAGGAGAGGGTGTTCTTATGTCTTAATGTAAGATACTTAATAGTAGGTACATCAATATATATGTTGCTATCATTTTAGATGGCTTATCGATATAAATATTTTACCGTCATCTTTTACAACATGGGCCCACCATCTTATATAAAAGCCAATGTCACTTCAAAATATCTATAAAGAAAAAGATTAGCAATAGAATGATAAACGGCAATGACAAAGCTTATTTCAAGACCAAGGTGAACAAGAAAACTACTTAATAGATAAGGGTATCAGAGTGCCTCACATAAAAGTCTTGAACAAATAAGATTGCAATCAAAAAAATGTAGGCGTAAAAGAAATGATATATAAATGTTTTGTTTTAGAACTAATTTTCTTTAAATGCAAATAAATATTTTATTTGTACAGATTACTTTCTGTTTAAATACTTTTATTCTAAATTCCATGCCACAAACAAGTAATATTTGTTTCAAATCAGATTTAACATTAAATTTGTTAATTTTCCAAAAATAATGCATGAGAAATGTATATTTTATTTTTGCAAGAGTTTTAAAACTGAAAATTAACTTTTGTTTGCAAATGCAGCAATTACTAAAAAAATGGATATAATTTCTGTTGAAAATACACCCAAGTACTTTGTTTACTAGAAATAGTCAATTTAATCATTTAGCTTTCAATTAAGCTAAAATAAAGTTTCAAGAAAATGTTTTTATTTTTTAAAATTTAATTTGAAACTTAGGTATCAAAAAAAAGAAGTGGAGGTAATTATATATATATATATATATATATATATATACGCTCTCACACCCTGAAAGAATGGTAGGCTTTGAAAAACAGTAGCTACTCTGGCGTGTACACATCGTTCATTCAGTAAAATGAATTAGAGCACTCTGGCTATTAGGTGCGTATAATGATAATATATGTGCTAAAAAGTCTGCCTTCTTTTACCGAACGCCCATAGCCCAGAGGTAGAATCGATAACTGATGCCAATTTGGTCGGGTTTCAATCCTGGGTTGGGAAGCAATCAGAGTCTAACTGTACTGATGAGCTATGATACAGCAAGACAGATCTGTCTGCAGATGACAATATAAATATATATATGACCCAAGTCAGTATTTGTGGGCATTTCATCTGAAGATAAAGAAATCAGTCCAAATTAAAAGAAATAACTTCAATTTAACATTGTCTAACAAAAAATAAGACAAGTATTTCTTTTAGATATACAAAAAAATAATGCAGTAATCATTGCAACAGGTCCCCAGTCATTTTGTGTTAAATATCCAATCAAGTGAAAGCTCAGCTTAAAACTGTTCTCTTCACATTCTTAAAACAATAAAATGCTATTATCCAAGATTTGATTTTTTCACATAGGAATTATATAATTCATAAATACCAAATATTTTATATCCCCTCTTTTTTTTTTAAAACATTTGTAGTTTTAATCAGAGAAAAGATTAGAAGGCACTTTAAATAACTTGATTAGTCAACTTTCCATCTAACAATTTAGCAACTGAATTCAAAAGATCATCACATGCAGTTTATAAAAAAAATATGAAAAATCTAAGCAGTTTTCTATATTGATAGATTTCTGGAATAAACAGTTTGATTAGGTTAAATGTGGAATAGTTAAGACATTTCTGAAATTAACAGAATTTCTTCTTATCGCTTGTTAATAATAGGTGACTAACTTATAAGTCATCTCTGCAAATGTCGTCTGTAATGATACACAGATGTGGCCATTGTAACAAGGAAGTTAGAAGTGTTTTTTCACCCCAAAAGCCTTGGGTCATGATTGATTGATTGATTGATTGTGTTTAACGGCCTATCAACCTCCAAAGGGTCATTTAAGGCCAAAAGGTGTTTTTGCTTTCAGAGTTGTTTGTCTTCAAGCTTTCAAATTTGGTTGTTTTCAACCTTTCTTTTAAGGGAAAAATTTTTTTTTTTAAAGAGGGTAATGAGCAGTGGTGAATAGTTAGTATTTTGGGGTTGTATTTTTTTGTATGAAAGGGATTTAGATTTTCATATATAGTATAATTTCTTTTAAAAATTGGAATATTTTGCTTGGGTCGACATTGTTAAATAGATCTCTTAAATTGTTTGATCTGTAATATTTAGATCAAATGGAGTTGAAGTCATAGCAGCTTATCAAAAAGTGTTTGACTGTGAAGGGTTCCTGGCATGCAGTGCATATGGGGGGTTCTTTGTTTTTCAGTAGGTATGAATGTGTAATCTGGGTATGTCCTATTCTTAGTCTAGTTAGTGTAACTTCCTCCTTTCTTATCTTGCGGTATCCTGGATACCATTCGTCGACGGTAGGTTAGATATTTTGGAGCTTATTGTTTGGGATATTATTCCATATTTCTTGCCATTTAGTTTGATAAATTTGTGGATTGTTGGTTTGAAGTCGGAGTAGGGGATCTTGACATCAGATACATTTTGATGTAGTGATTTTTTTGCTGCTGAATCAGCCCTCTCATTGCCATGGATGCCAATATGACTTGGTCTCCAGCAGAGTTTAATGATTTTGTTTTTGGAGAGCTGGTTAAATCTATATAGAAGTTTGATGATAAGTGGGTTGGTTGATTCTTTGTTTCTTAGAGAAGTAAGAGTAGATTTAGAATCTGTGAAGATGATAAACTTCTTGAGTTGATTTGTTGAGATAATGTCAAGGGCTAAGTTGATGGCTAGAATTTCAGCACTATAAATCGAGGCTTTATTTGGAATTCGTTCTAGTAATTCCGTGTTATTGAGGATGGCAGCGCATCCTACTCTGTCTTCCTTTTTAGATCCATCGGTATATATGCAGATGTAATCGGGGAAGTTATCTATAATAGAAAGAGTTTCTTCTTGAAAGGTGGCTGGATTTGTCTTTGCTTTAGAGTATCTGGTTAGGTCCATCAGAATTGTAGCTTGTTCCAGCAACCATGGGGGTGTTTCTGGAATGATGACCTTGTGTATGTGATTTATGTCTATTTGTGTTTCAGTAATAAGTTCCTCCATGCGGAGACTGAATGGTTTAATGATTTGTTTCTTTTTGATGGAAGAGGGGTTTAAGTTGTGGTTGAAAAACTATTTTGTGGGCAGGATTTGATGGATTAGAGGCTAGTTTTATGTAGTATTGCATTCCGAGTTTTTGTCTTCTTAGTTTTAGCGGAGGTTCATTTGCCTCAGTATATAGGCTTTCCACTGGGGAAGTGGTGAAAGCACCTGACACAAGTCTCAGACCTTGATGATGGATGGTCTCCAGTTTTTTAAGGTATGATTTTATGGCTGAACCATATACGAAGTATGCATAATCAAGTTTGGAACAGATCAAGGTTTGGTATAATTTAACAAGTGTTTTTTTATCTGCATCCCATTCGGTGTGAGCTACTACTCTTAGAAGTTGAATGGTTTTATTGCATTTGGCTCTCAAGTATTTGATATGTGGGATAAAAGATAGTTTATGGTCAAAAATAACGCCAAGAAATTTATGTTGTTTGACAGCTGGGATTTCAGTATCATTGAGTTTTAAGACAGGGTCGTTATGCATTTTGTGGATTTGGCAGAAGTGTAGGCATTTAGTTTTCTCTTTGTATAATTTGAAGCCATTTTCCATGGTCCACTTGCTTATTTTATTTAGGCATAGTTGTAGTTGGCGCTCTATTGGGTAAATGTGTTTAGATCTGTAACAGATCAGAAAATCGTCCACATATAGTGAACCGTCTATACCAGGGTTTAGACATTTTACAATGTTGTTGATTTTTATGTTGAATAAGGTAACAGAGAGTATGCATCCTTGTGGAACCCCCATTTTTTGTTCTTTTGAGTCTGATAAGGTATCAGACAAAAGTACTTTAAAATTTCTGTCTTTTAGAAAGTTGTCTAAGGCATCCTTCCTATTAGGCCAAGTACTTTCAAATCTCTCATTATTCCGTATCTCCATGTGGTGTCATAGGCCTTTTCAAGGTCGAAGAAGACCGCTGTGAGGTGTTCTTTTTGAATGAAGGCTTCACGTATAAAGGTTTCAAGTCAGACAAGGTGGTCGATTGTCCCTCTTCTCTTCCTAAAACCTGTAAGGTTGGTTATTAAGTTGTTAGTCTCCAAATACCATGTCAGTCTGTTGTTGATCATTTGTTCCAGTATTTTGCTAAGACAGCTGGTTAGAGCAATAGGTCGGAAATTGATTTGGTATGTTGTGGTATTTTGTTGGTTTGGGGGATTTGATATGTTTTTCATGGGTTTTAGAATGGGAATAATGGTGACCTGTTTCCAGAGCGTGGGAATGTTACCAGTGGTCCATAGGTAGTTGTATATATTTAGTAAATAAATAAGAGAGTTTTTAGGTAACTGCTTTAGAAATTCATAATGAATTTCGTCTGAGACCAGGAGTTGTGTTATGGGCTCTGACTAGTCCAGTTTGGAGTTCTGAAATTGAGAAAGGTAGGTTATAACTTTCGGTATTTTCTGATTGAAAGTTGATGTTTTTTTTCTTCGCATTGTTTAATGTTTTTGAATGTTCTGTCGAGATTTTGTGGGGATGTGTTTTATGAAAAAGTTTCTGCTATATGGTTCGCGATGTCTCTTGTTCGTAAGCTTTACGTTGTTCAAGGTGAGGTGTTTTATTGGGGTACTATCACATTTTCCTGATATCCTTCTGATCATGTCCCATATTGTTTTGGTTTTGGTGTTCAGTTTTGAGATATAATTTTTCCAAGTTGTTTTTTTTTTTATTCTTTGATAATTTGCCTGGCTTTGGCTCTACAATTTTTAAAAACGTATAGGTTTTCTTTGGTAGGGGAGGAGTTGAATTTTTTTTAAGGCTGCACGTCATGCTCTTATTGCCTCTTTGCATTGATCATTAAACCATGGCTTGTTGAATTTCATTGAAGTGGAAGATTTAGGTATGCATTCTTTAGCTATAGATAAAAGAGTTTTGGTGACGCAGAGGAGGTGATCTTCGTTGCTGGTATTGGATTCTGGAATTAGTTTTAAATAGCATAGGTTTTGGAATTTTTCCCAGTTAGCTTTTTGAATATTCCAGCATGGTTTTTTCTTCCTGAGTTGAGGATTCGAGTTTTCTAGAATGATAGGGAAGTGATCACTTCCACAGGTATCCCCCAGGACCCTCCAGTTGTAGTCCAGGAGGACAGTGGGGGTCGCTTATAGTTAGGTCAATAGCGGAGTATGAGCCTGCTGCTGGGTGAAGATATGTGTTTGATTTGTTATTATATAGGCATAGGCTGTTTTGATTGATTATATTTTCAATGATTTGGCCTTTGGGGTTGGTTTCAGAGCTTCCCCAAATTTCATTGTGACAATTGAAGTCTCCCATTAGAATAAATAGTCTTGGGAGTTGTTGGATTATGTTGTCTAGTTCTGGTTCTGTGATATTGTAACAGGGGGGGAATATATATGGAGCATATAGTGATTGTTTTGTGTAGGGTTGCTGACACTGCCACTGCTTGTAAATTGGTTTTTAATTTGATTTGATTTTGTGGTATCTTATTGTTTATGATTATGGATGCACCTCCAGAGGCTTTGTTAGGATTTTTGTTTATATGGTTGTATGAGGTATAATGTTTTACATTAGGTATATGGTTTTCTTTAAGGAATGTTTCCTGCAAACAAACAACTGCTGGGGAAAAGTTTTTGAGAATTATTAGGAGTTCATTGAAATTTGCTTTTACACCTCGAATATTCCACTGAATAATTTTATTCGTCATATGTGGGTTTCAGTTTTGATAGAGTTTTTGTTTGGGATTTTGGCATGTTTGAGGATTTTGTTCCTCAATATCCATTGCTTCTAAATTTTTGAATCTGTTTCGTCTTGGGCTCAAGCTGGTTTGGGTTTTGGAGAGTTTGTGTTAAGGATAATTTCTGTTTTCTTATTGGGTAAAGAGGGTTTTTTGTTGTATGGCTTATTTGATTTAGGTAAGAGGTTTTTGTCCTTGTGTGTGGGTTTTTGATTTTTATTAAGAATTGGTTTCGGGTTTTCATTGGCAAAGGAAGATTCAGATTTACCAAGGGTAATTTTTTAATTTGTTGATGAATTTGGGCTAATCGTTGGGTTCCAATTTTATGAGTTTTTCAAGGAGATCCTTGTATTTATCTTTTGTTTCAGTAGTTGGAGGGGTTCTTTGGGCGATGTTGGAGTATGAATCCTTATTTGAGTATACTTCGACGATTTTCCTTGCTTCCCAAAAGGGTATATTTCTATTATATTTTACCTCAAGTATTTTTTCTTTTTTCCATATACAACAGTTTCTCGAGTATGTCGGATGGTCACCTTCACAATTTGCATATTTGATGGTTCGATTGCATTAATCTTCTAGGTGATCCAAATCCCTCATTCCACATTTCTTGCATACAGGTTTCCTTGTACACTGTTCCTCATGGTGTCCAAACATCTGGCATTTGAAACACCTGAGCGGGTTTGGGATGTAGGTCTCAACTTTAATTAAATTGTATCCGACCTTAATCTCTTTTGGGGGTTTGTTGGAGTTAAAGGTCAAGATATATGTGTTTGTGTTTATGGTGTTGCCTTCTTTTTTGATGGTGATTCTTTTGTAATCTATGACTCCTTGACATTTTAGTCCTGTTTTGATTTCATCTGGAGTGCAGAGGGAGAGTTCCTGGCTCTTAGCTACTCCTTTAGATTTGCTTAGCATTTGATGGGGGTACGCTTTTATTTTTAGGTAGTGAAAGGAAGTCATTTTGAGCAGAGAATCTGCTTGTTTCTTTTGGTCGACTTCTACTAGCAGTGTTCAATTTTGTTTTTTTGACCATCTTGGGGGTTATCCTGGAGGATATTACCTTTTCTATCACGAATGGAGATGGCTTTGATAAGTGAGTATCTTCAGTGGACTCAAGGACAATGAATTTAGTGAAGCCAGGTTGGCACAGCTCAGAGTCACTGTCTGATTCCATTTGGGGTCTCTTGGAGGGGTTAGGGAAATCCATAATATTCATTTTGGTATGAGTTCATCGCCTGTGCTCCCCACCCACCAGCTCGAAGCCCGCAATTGGGGTTTGCCAAGGGGGTAACCCAATCACCCTGATGGACCAGGGACTACACAGGCAGTATACTCACCTCAGTGAGAGGTCCAGAGCACCTGCCACCACATCCAATGCTCTGCTCCAAGACACAGTGCATGGGTGGAGGGTCTGCAGCCGTGTCTGGGCCTGAATCTCAATGAGATGATTGACCCTCAGCCAGCGCCTTCTAATATCTACAGGTTCTAGGTATTCTTCCGTAGTTTTCGTTCTGGTTAGTTTAGTTGGGGAAGATTGGTAAGGTTGATGTTGTTCATTTCCTGTAGTAGACATTAGGGCTTGACCTGACCAGCCGATTGGTCGGATCGGGCCCCTCTGACCACCCATCTAGCCCTGGTAAGGGCCGAAGTGGTGTGTTGGGAAGTGGACATACTTAACCTAACCTCCAAGGCTCTCAACCACCAGGATCCCATCCCAGGGCATCACGGGTCATCACCCACAGCCAACAGGTGTCCCCATTGAGGGATTTTTACCCTCTGCAGGGGGGCAGTTGGCATATTCTGATGCCTCGTCAACAGGGCCACTTGGGTCATGACTAAAATAGTCACCAGTAGTAGTAGTAGTAACTGGTCATTTGGTCATGGTTCTACCACTCCAGAAAAGAGAGTAGTATGAATTAAGTCACTGGGTCAAATTCTTCCCAAAAAGAGTAGAAATAGCCTGGTAACTATGGTTACAGGGAAAAGAAGGAAAAGACCAAAGAAAGAGAGGACCAATGAATATAGGCCCCTGTTTTTATATAAAAAGGAAGAAATAGTAAAAAACCCTAGAGTTGTTGGGCTACCGGTCAGGCGTAGAGCTCTCTCCAGCTATTCATTCAAGACGTCAAAAGAACTTTCCACCAAGCTACCAGCCGAAATTCTCCACACAAAAACTTTCCTCAACATCCAGTGAATACACCACTAGCTGCCATGAAAGGTAAAGATTGTTTTGTTAATCACTCTGACCAAACCCTAGCTGTGTATAGTTTTATATATATATATATATATTTTTAGCCAAGTTGAATGACCTTTTTCCATTCTGCCTAAACTTCCTCCAAATATCTTCCTCATTAGACTCACCTCTTATTTTCCAGTGAATATTGTGTGAAACTAGTATGAAGTTGAACCCGTTCTAGTGTCCGGTATATTATAGTTCTGTCACCTTGTGTGTTTGCGAATATTTTTATGTGTTATAATAAATTTCCTTTCTGTATAAAATTATCTTGCGTTATAGTTTAATTCACTCTCTTCAGCATTATTCTAACTAAAATTGTATTTTTATGTGTTGCTGACCCAAACAGGTTTGTAATAGTTGGGAGCTCATCCTAAGCTAAAACATAACAATTCGTCCAAAGATAAAACAAAATTAGGAATTTCGTCCAACACTAATATCATAACAAAATTAGAAACTCGTACATCGATAAAATAAAACAAAAATAAACTAAACAAAAAAAAATTAAGGGCTTGTATATATTGTAGAAAAAAAAAAGCTCAATATACGTAATTCACGAAAGAAAGTAACTGCATCTAAATATCTTTCGTAAAATATAAAAACCAAACAACAAAAAAGTATGCCCTTTTCCATAGAAAATTTTCTCAGTTTAGCTGACCGGAGCGAAAAATTTGAGACTCTACATAAAGCAAAACTAGTGGAAATCAGATTTTTTCAACTTAGATACAAACCCGTCAATGAGAAAAGCTGTAATAAAAAAAATTCATAGCAGATAAATGGATAGCAACCTTCTAAAAACATCTACTGTAAATGAAGACAACCAAAATGATATACAACTTACAATAGAACTAAAGAAATTAGAGATACAATTAGAGTTGGAAAAGGAAAAATTAAAAATGCAGGAGAGAATAGAGCTAGAAAGACTAAGATTACAAGAAAATGGAAGTCAAAATTCTAATCTTTCTTCTTTTCACGCAGCGCAAAATATTAGATTGGTTCCTAGTTTTTGTGAAAAAACAGAGAAATATTTCTCTCAATTTGAAAAAATAGCAACAAACTTGAAATGACCTTACGTCCACTGGCCAACATTCTTGCAAACCATTTTAGTTGGAAGAGCCGCCAAGGTATACTCTACGCTTAGTATGGAAGATGCCACAGATTATAAAAAATAAAAAACGCCATATTAAATGCTTACAAGTTAGCACCAGAGGCATATAGGCAGAAATTTAGAAAATATAAAAAATTCAAGCGGCAGACTTATGTCGAGTTTGCCAGAGAAAAAGAGGATCTTTTTGATAGATGGGCTAGAGCAAAAAAAGTAAATGATGAATATAGCAGTTTACACCAACTTATTCTAATTGAAGAATTCAAACAATGCATCCTGCATGAAATTCAAACACGAATTGACAAGAGAGATGTAAAAACCGTTAATGAGGCAGCAGTAATCACTGATACATATAGCTTAACTCACAAGAGTTGGGAAAAAAATTAAATAAAGAACCCGTCAGGCTTTATTACAGAAACAAAAACACTACCTGAGTCAGCGTATTTTATAAAACTATGGTAAAAAAGTAAGAGGCACACCCAAAGGCTCAGTCCCGACAGAAAGTAAAATTTTCTGCACTTACTACAGGAAAAATAATCATATTATATCCGAGTGCTAGATCTTAAAAAAAAAAAAAGAAAAAAAAAACTTTTTTCAAACATGCTTTTATTATGCATAAAACAAAAAAACGATAATGTTAACCTGTCTTTTCCCCCAAAGCTAGGGATAAATGAGAAAACAAAAACCTCATACATGGAAAAATATGAGCCATTTCTATCCCAGAGCTTGACATATATCAACAATCCTGAAAAGGCTATAAAAATCTTGCAGGGAGATACCGGGATACCAGTGCGTCTCAAACCTTAATATTAGAAGACGTCCTACCATTATCAGAATTTACCTTCACTGGTGATGTTGTGTTGTTACAAGTATGGATGACTGTACAAAAAACTCCCCTACACAAAGTTCACATAAAATCAGAATTAATAAATGGCCCAGTTATCATGGGCATACAACCAAAGCTACTGATTAAAGGAGTGTCTCTGCTGCTATGAAATGATTTAGCAGGGGGGGGGGGGTAATAGCTGACCAGTTGTTAGTGACCAAATAGTAGTAAGCCATAAATCAGAGGTTGAAGAAAACCCAAGCATATACCCTGAATGTGCAGTTACCAGAGAGGGGAAAAAGAAAGCAACTCTTAGTAAATGGAAACCTAGAGACACTAAATGAGGAATTACAATTAAACAAAACCTTATAGAACAGAGACCAAATTTTAATAGAACAAAGAAAAAACCCAGAAATTTGTCTTCTGAAAAGCAGCACTCTACCTAAAGAAGAAGCAAAGAAAATTAGAGAGTGTCTTTATATGAATGATGGCATTTTAATGAGAAAATGGCGCCCACTGGATGCTAAAGTAAATGAATAATAGAAGATAAAAAATCAAATAGTAGTCCTGAAAGTTTATAGACAAGAAATACTAAAAATAGCATACAATACCCCCATGTCAGGTCATTTAGGAATAAATAAAACCTATGAGAAAATTTTAAACCACTTTTTCTGGCCGAAACTTAAGCATGATGTTGTAAACTTTTCTAAATGTCACACATGCCAGATTGTCAGAAAACCTAATCAAAGGATTCCGCCTGCACCCCTCAAAACTATTCCAGCATTTGAAGAACCTTTTAGTAGAGTACTGGTGGATTGTGTTGGTCCACTTCCTAAAACAAAAATAGGAAATCAATATTTGCTAACAATTATGTGTACGTCAACTTCTTTTCCAGAAGCTGTCCCTTTAAGAAATATTAAGACTAGAACTATAGTTAAGGCTTTAATTAAGTTTTTCTGTTTAGTTGGGATTCCCTCTGCCATTTAATCAGACCAAGGCACAAACTTTATGTCTGGTTTATTTCAACAAGTAATGAATGAAATGGATATTAAACAGCACAAATCCAGAGTTTATCACCCTAAATCACAGGGAACTCGGGAGCGTTTTCATCAGACTCTGAAGTCCATGATGAGAAAATTTTGTTATCAATATAAAAGAGATTGGGACGAAGGCGTTCATTTTGTTCTGTTTGCAGCTAGAGAAGCTGTACAAGACTCTCTTGGGTTTAGTCCTTTTGAACTTGTGTTTGGACATACTGTGAGGGGACCTCTAAGACTTTTTTACTGGCTAACAAAGAAAAATGAAATGCACCTCTTAGATTATGTATCAAATTTTAAAGAGAAATTACACGAGGTTTTAAAAATAGCACAAGAAAATTTAAAAAACTCCCAAGTAAGAATGAAGTCTGGATATGATAAAAATAGTAAAAATTGAAAATTTGAAAGTGGTGACAAAGTTTTAATATTTTTACCAATCCCACATAATCCCCTACAAGGAAGATATTTTGGTCCATATGAAATAGAAAATAAAATAAATGATTTAAATTATATCATCCACACCCCAGATTGAAGGAAACAGAAAAGAGTTTGCCATATTAATATGCTAAAAAGTTACATTGACAGAAATAAAAAAGATATGGTTAAGCCAGTCACAACAGTAACTAACATTACTAAAATAAATTTATCTGAACATGATTTAGATAACGATGAAGATACAGTTGTCAGGGAGGGGGAAATAGGTCAAAGTAGTCATTTAAAGAACTCGGAAATACTGGCTAACTTGAATGTAAAATTTGAACATTTGTGAAATGAAAATAGAAAAGAAATACATGGTTTAGTCAGTGATTTCAAAAATCTTTTTCCTGATCTTCCTAGTAAAACTACGTTTACAGTGCACGATGTCGTATTTGGAGATGAAAAACCCACCAAGCAGTATTTCTACAGAGTAAATCCCATCAAACTTCAACAGTTGAGGGCAGAGGTAAAGTATATGCTGGAGAATGACATCATTTAACCAAGTAGCAGTCAGTGGAGTTCTCCTTGTATTCTGGTACCAAAATCTGATGGCACCTACAGATTTGTTACAGACTTCCGGAAAGTAAATGCTGTAACCAAAAGTGACTCACATCCAATTCCTAGAATTGATGATTGTATTGACAAAGTTGGCAAGTCAAAATACGTCAGTAAATTCGATTTGATGAAAGATTATTGGCAAGTACCTTTAACTGACAACACCAAAGAAATTTCAGCTTTCATGACTCCTGACGGACTTTACCAATACAAGGTTATGGCATTCGGAATGAAAAATACACCAGCAACATTTCAAAGGATGATGCATTCCCTTCTACATGACATCCAAGGATGTGATACCTACATAGATGATGTAATTGTGTACAGTATGACTTGGAACATAAACCAACTCTTTCTTAAACTAGAAAAGGCAAACCTATACATGAACCTAAATAAAAGTGAATTTTGTCATGCAAAATTGAATTATTTGGGCCATACTGTTGGTCAAGGACAAGTTAAGCCTATCACCACAAATGTGAATGCTATCCTAGAGTATCCTATTCCAACCAACAAAAAATAATTAATGAGATTTCTCGGTATGGCAGGTTTCTACCGAAAATTTTGTAAAAATTTCTCATCAATAGCAAGACCTCTCACGGATCTCCTTAGAAAGGATGTAAAATACAAATGGAGTGAGACCCGTGATGAGCTTTCAACAAAATTAAATCGACACTCATGGAGGGCTCAGCTCTCGCAATACCAGATTTCACAAAACAATTCAAATTACAAATTGATGCCAGTGATGTCGGAATGGGTGGTATCTTAAACCAAGAAGATGATGAAGGTATTAACAGAACAATTAGATACTTCTCCAAAAAGTTAAACACCCACCAAAGAATTCCTCTACCATTGAATAGGAGTGTTTATCAGCGTTAACAATCCTACAACACTTCGACTTCTATCTCAGTGTCACTATGTATCCTGTTTTGGTCTTTACTGACCATAATCCACTAACTTTTCTTCAAAGGATGAAAAACAAAAACCAGAGACTGACAAGATGGAGTCTTCTCCTATAAGAATACAACATTATAATAAAACATATTGAAGGAAAGAACAATGTTATTGCAGACAAATTATCAAGAGTATAATATGACAAATTGTGGTAGTATAATTTTGCTACAAATTGAACTTATTGTTTTACAAAGCTTGTGTTAAGACTGATTGTCCAAAAAGAAATATTTTGTGTGTAAACTTTAAAATTTTCCTATAAAAGTTTTTCATTTGTAATTCAAAACTTTTACTCTAAAGTGGGGAAGTGTAACGAGGAAGTTAGAAGCATTTTTTCGCCCAAAAAGCCTTGGGTCATGACTAAAATAGTCACCTTAGTAACAGTAGTAGTAACTGGTCATTCAGTCAGGGTTCTGCCACTCTAGAAAGGAGAGTAGTATGAATTAGGTCACTGGGTCAGGTTCTACTCTTCCCAAAAAGAGTAGAAATAGCCTGGTAACTATGGTTACAGGGAAAAGAAGGAAAAGACCAAAGAAAGAGAGGACCAATGAATATAGGCCCCTGTTTTTATATAAAAAGGAAGAAATAGTAAAAAACCCTAGAGTTGTTGGGCTACCGGTCAGGCGTAGAGCTCTCTCCAGCTATTCATTCAAGACGTCAAAAGAACTTTCCACCAAGCTACCAGCCGAAATTCTCCACACAAAAACTTTCCTCAACATCCAGTGAATACACCACTAGCTGCCATGAAAGGTAAAGATTGTTTTGTTAATCACTCTGACCAAACCCTAGCTGTGTATAGTTTTATATATATATATATATATTTTTAGCCGAGTTGAATGACCTTTTTCCATTCTGCCTAAACTTCCTCCAAATATCTTCCTCATTAGACTCACCTCTTATTTTCCAGTGAATATTGTGTGAAACTAGTATGAAGTTGAACCCGTTCTAGTGTCCGGTATATTATAGTTCTGTCACCTTGTGTGTTTGCGAATATTTTTATGTGTTATAATAAATTTCCTTTCTGTATAAAATTATCTTGCGTTATAGTTTAATTCACTCTCTTCAGCATTATTCCAACTAAAATTGTATTTTTATGTGTTGCTGACCCAAGCGGGTTCGTAGCACCATAAAGATCTATTAGAATAAGAGATAATCTAACTTAACATAGTTATGACAATTAAATAAGAATCTATGCTGACAATTTCACTCTCTTGGAATAAGTAAGATCTGATATAGATTTTATAAGAGACACCTATGAAGTTACTGTTATGATGACACTCAACTTTATATATGAGAAAGTCTAACTGATAAATGAGGAAAAATATCTAAAGTTTGAAGAGATAAAAAATATCCTTGTATCTTAAACTGATAGAGAAGAAAAGAGAATGACAATGCCACTCACCATCATCAGTGCACTCTTCTGCTTGAACTTTTTGTACATTAATTAACCTTGGATCAAGCCAATGTGTTGTCTCTGTTTCATGACTAAAAAGAGAAAAACATCAGTTATTGATTCAATGTAAATTGTATAAACAAAAATTAAAGAAACATTCAAGAAACCATTACTTACCTTCTTTAAACTATTTCAATGAATCTTTTTTATTCAATATCATTTCTTCAATTTTAAAGTAAACAAATGAATGCAAATAAAGAATAATTAAAAATATCTGGGATATTTTACATTGGAATCTAAGAGTAAATCTTTAGTTTTAATGATGGATATAACAGAAAAAATATTTTTGAATTCTATTATCATTGCATACAGAAGATAGTTACAACAGGAGACATATCTCTTGTTCTGTCAAACTATTTTCTGCATTTGTTGTATCCCCATTTTGACAATGACAAAGATTAAGCTGAAACCAAACGGAAGTTATTTTCGCTGCTGATATATGACATAACAAACTAGACCCAAAGTTACTTGCTTTTTCACACTGCAAAACAACAGACATCAACACTTGTATATAAATAAAAATATACAATATTTGTATTCATTCTTCAGTGACTTAGTGCAGAGTGGGAGTTGGTCTGGTCAGAGGGTTAGCACACACACATCAAGGCAGCAGCCAAAGACTGTGCTAGACCTCCGTCTCTTCCTGTGTTCTTAACTCAACTGCTGACTAAACTGACAACTGCTGCTGTCTAACTTCACTTAAATAGACTAACCTCATTGACACCTGAAACTCCAGGTGTGCTTTGTTATTTTTCAGGCATTGATTGTTGAAACAAAATCCAGCTTTGCCAGCTGCATTCTACTCTCACTGACATTTTAAACAACATTTTATTTTTACTCTAAATCTTGCAATGCAAATACACTTCTAGGCAAAATTCCACACCAATCCAAAGAATATATAGCACATTGTTATTTCAGAAATTTATTTAATAATAACTCTTTATGTGATCATTTCATGGAATTATACTGTAAGACAAAATCTCTTCTCCAACATTAGAAAAAATGTTTTTCATCTGCACAACAAATCATGACCCAAAATCCATTAACTGTTTCATTTTATAAATCCTATTGGTCACACGTGATTTGTTTTGTGCTTTCTTGACTTTGAGGAGTGTGAGAATATCAAAAAGTGTCTCAAATTCACAAAGGAGTAACCATGAGAAATAGAAAAAGTATCAGTCATTATCCATATAAAAGAATATAAAATTCCTGCAGAATCTTTATGAATTATCTGTATATCTCACTGAAGATTACAGTGTCAAAAGCATAGTATTTTTTTTTTAAACCAAACACAGTAAAATTTTTAATTTCAATGACAGTGATGAGCAAAAGTTAATAAAACATGAGAAAGCATTACATATGAAATAATGATCTTGACTGTGCTGATTGAGTGAATAAAAAAGAAGTATTGATTAGTGATCTATACATGTAGGTATTTGCTTACTCTTTTCCAACCTCAAGTGGAATCATTACATTTAATTAATAGCTAAATCGACTGCTAAGAAGGTTGGGTCACTGTGTAGGGTCAGGGAGTTTTATCCACCCGGGTTTATCTTGCACATATACAAATCAACCATCTGACCATGCATTGAATACTGTTGTCATATCTGGTTGGGTCTCCCTGCCATTCATCTCAGGGTTCTTGACAGGATCCAAAGGAAAATCTGTAATGTAATCAGTCTCGACCTGGCAGTTCGACTCCAACCACTTTCTCACCAGCGAGAGGTGGCTTCCCTCTGTCTCTTCTACAAATATTTTTATGGCTTCTTCTTCTGACGAGCTTAGTTCACTGACGCCCACTCTACAAGAATTTACTCAAGCAATCAGACTATCAACAAGGTCACACCCTTTTAAAGTTAAATAAACTAAATGCAGCTGCCACTTCTACTCCAGTAGCTCTCTTTCTCACACTTCCTGCCTGTGGAATTCCCTTCCACTTGCTTCCCTGATGGCTACAATCTTGCTTCTCTGACGGCTACAATCTCCAAGAATTTAAATGCAATGTCAATTCCCATCTCTTGTCCATTTGATTCCAGTCCTTCTCTCATCCTTTCCCCATCACTTTGTGTATCTTGTTCTTTTCTCTACTCCCACTACCCTTGCAACTGTCTTCACAGTGTTATTCCCATCCTTCTTTTGCCTTTTCTCTGACACCCCCTGTAACTGGTTCGTCTTTCTCTTCACTCCCCTCCTGCTTAAACTTTCAGTCTTCTCTTATGTAGTTCCCTGTGCACCAGTGGTGGTACTGCCTTGCTTGTGGTGAAACAATTTAAAAAAAAAAAAAAGTGAACCTATTTATGCTTGAAATTTTACTGTTTTATTTTTAAATAAAAAAGTATGCAAAGAATTTTGTAATCTCTCTATATCAATAAATAGCTACATCTTTTAGGGAAAAAATTACAGAGTTTACAATAAATATTTATCAGACATCGTGACAATCTTCATGCATTGATTAGCAGTTAAATTTAGTCATTTCTGTCTTTACACATTTGACCCACAGAATATAATTTCACTCAAAAGCAAGAATGCATGTTGGCAAACAAAGGTATAATTACATTAAATAAATATTATCTAATGTAAACAGCAAGAATACAGGGTGGCAAAACAAAAAGTTATTTAAATTAAAGGAATGTGATTGTATTTTAGGGAGCAAACAAATATAAATTTTGTGACAAACAATGTGTTGTGTCAAGGTTGGAAAATATAAATCATGAAAAGACAAGAATTAAGATGACACATCTGTGACTAACATAATTCAGTCAAATAAAAAATATTAAACAATGACATCAAATACAGTTGGCCAAGAGCAATAATAATAATGTGAAAATGATAAACGATTGGCCTAGACAAAGATGACATAATTAGGTAAAGTTCAGGAATCTTAGCTTATATTAGATTAGATCAAAGATGAGAGAACAGTTGAGAGAATGCAGGGAAAAGAAGACAAATCCAGCCAGTCACCCCCTTGTATATGCATGACTTCCTCTGACTACACCTCTACACACAACGGTCACCAAAAAGAATAAAAATATAATATTATATTTATTATAGTCCAGGGTCAATGAACATATATATATATATATATATAAATATGTTTATATATACATGTTCATTGTTCATAATTGGTCAAGCCAAAGTGATCATCATTTTGGTTTGCAGGAATACTTGTTGGACAAATAGGACAGGTTGTAATAATTAAGCAAATGTCTTGTAGTATTCTTTAGCTTATCTACTTCTTGAAATTCACAGTTACTAATTTCATGCTCACTGGTTCATATTCTTAGCCATCTTCACTATTTTCATCCTGGTTTCTTTGGAAATTTTTACCATGATTTCAAGCCATAAACAATGTGAAATTTAATGTAAGAAATCTTCCTGTAAGAAAAATCTCAGTGTTGTTGCATACTATTTACATATTATCAGTCTAACTAAAAAGAGAAAACAAAAAAAGTAAGGTGGCTAAGAACTTTATGACCATTTTTAAGGATAATATCACATCTCTCATGCAAAATCCCTGCTACAAAATATGATAATTACATTAAGACCAATATTCCATCTATAACCAGTTCTGGGTATGATGATAAATTACATCCAACAGCAAGGACTCTGATCAGGAGATAAGAGGTTGTGAGGAGTGTGGAACTACCTCTTAATGGCTGTTGTTCCCAGGGCCAACCTAACATGGATGGTAGCACCTATTAGGGTAACAAATTGTCTATATTTCTGAGATGAGGTAGTATTTACAGCATTTACATTATTTGGACTTTTGTTCTTATCTTTGTTGCCATGTGTACGACATTTCAGCCGTTGTACACTCCAACCTTCTTCAGGTGCTAGGAATATCGAACCGAACCCTTTATTACAATCACTGGGGTATATCATTCTAGTTCCTTGCATAGTAAAGCCTTAATTGGAAGTCATGAGTTATCTATCTCTAACACTACAAGTTACTTGTTCACCACTGCATATTGAACTCACAATTCTTTGGGTCAAGTCACAGGAACTAACCAACATCTATATCCACTGGGCCAATAACAACTGAACTTTTGGGACTTATAAACCTAATGTCCAGTAACCTTTTTTTTTAACCAAAGTTCATATTGCAATTCTTTGCAATTTTTTTTTATGTTAATGGTTTCTCTAGTATTTTTATCAGAGTTCATATTGCAATTTTTGACACTAATGATTTTCTCTGGCACTCCGTATTACCTCACATGTATGGTCTACCTAAGATTCATCAAGACAGTATTTCACTTAGGCTGATTGTTAGCAGCCTAGGCTCAGTGGAACACCCCCTGATTTGCTTCCTTGAAGATATAATTGACCCACTAATAGGAAAGTCACCATCATATGTTCAAAACTCCGCCCACTTCATGGAACTTATCAAAGATGCTCCTATCCAATGCAACCAGATGGTGAGCATGGATGTGGTAAGTTTGTTCACCAAGGTACCAATAGTGGAAGCACTATCAGTAGTCAGGGACAGACTAGCCTCAGACTCATCCCTAGGAGAACATACCAGTGTTTCACTAGATAACCTGATGGAGATGCTGACTTTCTGCACACAAACTACACACTATGGATTGGGATTAGGCATATATCGGCAGGATGAAGGCTTAATGTGCTCACCATTTACACCGTTAATGGCTAACATATACATGGAATACTTTGAAGAAATGGCATTAGAATCTACAGCTCTATGGCTGAGATACGTTGATGACATCTTCATACTCTAGCCACACCAGGAGGAGGTCCAGATGCTACTCGACCTCAATAAGACCATCCATACAGTTCACTATGGAAAAAGAGAGTGACAACAAACTGGCATTCCTGGATGTGCTAATAACTCGAACAGTGGGGGGAGGTTCAAGACATCCATATACTGCAAGTCAACATTCAGTGGACAATACCTCAACTTCAACTCCCACCACCCATACAATGTAAAGAAAGGGATCATCCGCTGACTTCAATATCGAGTAAAAGTCATAAGTGGCAAGCCAGAGTCATATGAACAGGAAATGGTCAGTATAAGCAGTACCCTACTATGTAACAATTATTCAGGGTACATGACAACAACTCCAACATACACGGAAGGGAGGGTGCATGAAGATAACAACTCTCAGAAAATAGCCTCAGTCTGTCTACCCTATGTGAAGGGGTTACCAAAGAAAATATGAAGGGTCTGTGGTCCATATAACATCAGGACAATCTTCAGAAGTGGTTCTACACTTTGCAGGTACCTCTCCCATGTAAGAACCCCAACAGAGGAGGATATGACTAAGGGCTGTATGTATGCCATTCCATGTAGCTGTGGAAAGAAATATAAAATAGAGACAGGCCGCCCCCTTAAGGTAAGGCTACAAGAACATCACAAGGCCGTAACATGAGGGAAGATAGAAAAATCAGGCGTAGTTGACCACATATGGAGGGAGAAAGGGGATCACCGCCCTCTATGGGATGAAGTTGAAATAATAGATAAAGAATGCCACTGAAAACTATGTAAACTTAAAGAATCAGCATATATGCCAGGCTTCAAAAATTTCCTAAGCCGACTGAGCATAGAGATGAACACAATATGGGAACCAGTAATACAGAGTGCCAGAGAAAATCATTAGTGTCAAAAATTGCAATATGAGCTCTGGTAAAAAACTAAAGAAAAAGAAAAACCATTAACATCAAAAATACTAGAGAAAATCATTAACATAAAAAAAAATTGCAATATGAACTCTGGTAAAAAAAAGGGTGGGGGATTTCTGGACATTAGGTTTATAAGTTGCAAAAATTCAGTTTTTTTGTCCTTAAGGACACATGGCCCAGTGGATATAGATGGTTAGTTCCTGTGACTTGCAGGGTTAGAAGGAGATAACTCATGACTTCCAATCAAGGCTTTACTACTCAAGGAATGAGAATGATATATTTATATGTAATGAAGGGTTCAGTTCAAAATTCCTAGCCAGAGTATACAAAACATTGTACAAATTGCAACAAAGATGAGGACAATAGTCCAAATAATGTAAATACAGCTATAGGCAAATAGTGAACTACCACCAAATAAAAAAACACTATGAAAATACAAAAATACATTTCTACTGTAAAAAATTACCAATAATACCTATTTATAGTATTAAAAAAATTACCAACAATACCAATTTATAGTAATATCACCAACAATACAATTTATCTGTAGTTAAAGGCACACAATTATGTTCAAAATATATTTAGTCAAAGTCATAAAATGGTGGTCAAAATATTTAGATTGCAGCTTTAAATAATCCATAGAGATTGCTATGTCAAACAAAATCAACCAACCAAACAATATGAAAGAATCATATATCCTTCAATTTCTTAAAAAAAAAAATCAAACTGTATTCCAAAACTTAACTTGAACAAAACTACAAAACACATATCATACCCTCTAGTAATCTTATCCACACAAATATGTATATACACAAAAGCTGAGTACCATCTACCATGTATTCAATTGTGAAAGTAGAATAACATTTATCATATTTTTATTACTTCAAAGCTCCCAAGAAAATTAAATTTCAGCATTAAATGACCCATAAGGAGTTGATATGCCATTAAACAAACAAATAATCTATAACAAATGTGATGTGAAACATCTACTTATAAGTTACCAATTATTATAAATTTACAATAGTTTAAAATAGTCAAAGAATTTTGTAATTTGCTGTATATACTTCTATTCCAGCACTCAAAAATGTTTGAGCTCAAGAGAATTTCTGTACCATACTTGGTATTTTTAGATTAATGATCAGGCAGAATTGTTTTAGCAAGTTGTTTCTTTTAGGTTTTCATAAAAGAAATCACAACTAAGTGAAGCAAGTAGAATTAAATTAAAATTCTATTAAGGAAACTATTATGTATATTTCAAAATAATAAATAAGGCAATATTTGTTTACTTTTCTTACAATAAAACTATCATGATTTCTCTAAGCTTGATATGCAGTTTCTCATTCAATAGATTTAGCTTAGAAATTGAAATTCTTATATTTTTCATTTTCTTAAAAGAACCCTGAATTAGTCACCTCGAATTTCTAAAAATGGATAGTCCTCTGTCATCTGCCTCCCACGAGAACTGTGCCACACCACATGCTATACACCCTCACAAAGTCAGGAGAGTAATGGTAGGGAGCAAAATTAACAAGGTGCAAACTTGAAATTATGAGTACTTTAAAAATTTTAGGTTAACAAAATTAACCATGTGACTAATGCAAGGTTAATAACCAAACAATAACCAATATAAGCATTTCACTATAACATTTCACTGTGATGGAAACATCTTGTTTACCACAAAGTGGTACCCAAAAGAAAATCTTTATGACCAGGTTAATTATCTGTCCATATAATGACAAAAATAGAATGATTCTGAAATCTGGGCCTTGGAAAAAGCAAGATTTCTTGCCCATGTGCAATGTCAGTGACATGGGTTATACCACTGATGTTACAAGCAAAAAAGAACACTTCAAGCAACATAAATCATTTTTTGTTTCTCTTCTATGCTGGAGGTAGCAGTTCACACTTAACTATCCCAAACTAAAATATAACCACACCCAAACACACTAAAAAAAAAAATTAGCCTTCACCAATTCTGATCCTCTTCTACCACTAACTACTAAATATTCAACAATCCCACCTAAACTCCAAGCAAAACCCAACTCCCAGGCTTATACTTCAGTAAAGGTAGAAGAGCTCGATTTTTGATGTCCCCCAAAATAAATTCTAACTTAAAAGGCTACAAAGAAAGTTCTCCTCCCTAAATGCACCACCGAAACAGAAAATACATAAAAGGAAATGACGTTTAACAAATTGGTTGCATATGATGCATACAGGAATTGCACCTTCTTGAGTTTCTTGCAGTGATGCACTGTAAAAGATTGCTGGTGCTTCTAGGGATATGTTACTTTATTCCTTTGAAGATATATCAAGAATGTCAAAACTAGAGAGCCAAATGAACACTCAAAAATTACTTACTTTTCCTAGACCAAATGTTGATAAATGACAACTATGGCAATGTTTCTAGAAAGAGTTTATGAAATCAACTTAAGCTTCAGAAACATACACCTGAATGAGAAGAGGTTCCTTAAAGAGACCCTGAATGTTTTTTTAGCTTTGGCATGTAATCACAATCTCATCATTTTTGACAAAAAGCATTATATCAGACAACCTGCTATTCTGCTATATTAGTTTCATTGGATTTTTACTGACATTTTTCATGCACAATTCTTTTTTCTTATTCAATGTTTTCCTGTTATTAAATCAGTCCATTCTTCTCATTCAACACAATGCTTATATATCAATTGATATTTGATATGTAACTACAACATTGTGGTGAAAGAAATGTTATTGGGTTAGAAAATGTGATTGATCATCTCAGTCACTTCTCAGTTACAAAAACTTTTCTTTGTGTTGCATTTTTTTCTATATCTAAAAACAAAAAACAAAAGAGCAAAAATCATGAAATACTTTGACTTCTGTAATCAATTAACTTTTGCTCTCAGATTAATTATATAATAATAAAATAATTAATAATAGAAGTATTATAGATTCATATACAATATAAATGATAGTTTAAATTTATATTAATTTAATCCTGAGATCAATTTGCATTGTAAATGATACTTTAAGTAAATTTATCAAAGAGAAATAAACTATAACTGAACAAATTTTAAACTTCTAATGAAAATTTTCTATACATAGATTTTCACTATTATAAATCAAAGATAAACAAAAACATTTCTATAAAGTTCAACACTAAAATAAAAACAGAAATCAAAAAACATTTTCCCAAAATATCAAGAATGTAAAAAATATAATTATTTTCAAATTTATAAAAATAAAATGCAAATATTATCTTTAGCATTGTATTTTTCAAAGCAAAGAGAGAAACTGCCATACATAAATAACAAGGCATAATTCACAGATTGAAATTAGCTATCATTGCAATTTTTAAAAAAATGAAACTACTGACAGAGCTGATTTTTTAATGCATAGCCATACCCTGAATGAATAGTGAAAATATGCATGATCAAATAATTAAAGGATCACTGTTTGAAAATTTTTGTTTGTTTCGAGGTTTAACGACCTGTCAATCCTTATGGGATCATTTAAGGTCATAACCAATGATTTTTGGGTAAAGTTGTTTTATTTTTACAACATTTTTCTTTTCGAGTATTAAGATTCATTGGGATTTGTTTTAAGAGCAGGGTCCCCAAGTCCTACCCTTGTTATTTAACCCATAACTGGAGAGAAGGGACGGATTAATACCTTTCCCAAGGGTACCAGTACTTAAGTGAATGCAGGGCATTCAACTGGAATTCGAACTCGGCTCACCAATTTCTCTTTCCGAGCCGATATCCACTGCACCACAATGCACATCCGTTACTATACGCTTACAGCACCTGATATTCCCAAGCGGTCACCCATTTTAGTACTGACCAGGCTCAACGTTGCTTAACTTCGGTGATCGAGCGAGAACAGGTGTATTCAACATGATAGGCCATAAGCCCTGTTTGAAAATAATGTATAACAATTTTAAAAGAAAGGAACTATTTGTTATTTATTGCAAGACATTGTTGAAAGGTCTGGTTAATTCTCTATTAACACATTTTAGATCATTATAATTAGGTGGTTAGATTTTATCATAAATAACAATTTTCAAGTAAAATTAACTTTTGAATAAAAAAAGTCTCATTAATGAAAAAGACTAAGTTTTTGTTTTTGTTCAAAGACTGAGAAAACAATCTTGTCTATTTACCTATGGTTGAAATACATATATTAGAATAATTTCAAAAGAGAAGAGTAAAACATTGTATTTGGTAAGTGGCGATTGTGGAACTCTGAAAGTTAGTGGGGGATAGGCCCACTTAGGGGCCAAGATTTTTCTGAGGAGGAGTGGGGCAAATCAAGCAGTGTCTTCAATTTCATACTACACCACTATCGTATACACAACTTAAGAATAAGTTTGAGTATAAGTATGTTGCTTCACTAAATAAAATGGAATAACTTTTCATTCATAGAAGCAGAGTCCTAATCTATTCTTGCCCTCTTTTCTACTCTCAAGCTGTTGGAACAGAAGGGAGGTTAATTTCAAAATAAAATCTTAGGGTTAATACTAGTGTCAATACTAGCAGAACAATGTAATTTGTCCACCCTAATTTTTTTCTCCTACAAAATCTTTTTGCTCTGTTTGTCCTCTACAAAACTTTTTTGAAGCACAAAAAATAAATGCAAAAATAAAATAATGCAACAAAATCCATCAAAATGCTGTGGGCACCACAGCACTACCAAAATCAGCTAAAAAATTAATTTATGTTTTCAGGAAAGTTTGACCATATGATTAAGAAGCTACTTGAAATAAGGAAATAATTCAAATAATATCATTTCTCCATGACCCTAAATGAAAAAGAAAACACAGAAGGAAAGTGCCAAGATAAAATCTTATCAAAATCAGAAATGGATCAATTTCATAAATTTTGTAGCTTACAAATGCAGGGGAGGGCAATCGAGGAACCAGCCAAAATTCTAGGGGAGTCTTCACCTCTTCTACCCACCCACTAGAATCGCCACATCATTTGTCCTCAACTTCAGTTGAACCCAAAGTCATGACACAAACCATCATAACTAAATAAAAACAATTTATGATTAAATAATCATAAATTGTTTTTATTTCCTACATTATATAATTTTGTTTTAACTTCATACTCTAAAATGTTGAAAATTAAAATTTTTATGGAAAATGTTCATATTAATACATAGAATTAACCTTACTAGCAAATGAAAAAAGTGCATTGTAATGATACTCCCAAAATTCCAGGCCAAAAAGAAATATTAACAGCTTGATTCAAGTGAACAGATTTTTAGCTGAATTATCAAAAATAATATTTAAAACTCTCAATTTTCATTTTTCTTTCTCAAAGCATACCTTTAAATCTTAACTTTGAATTCATTTTTTCTATTCATTATAAATGTTAAATGCGGTAAAAACTTTTTTAAATCATGCAAATTGGACTGAAAAAAATCTGCCCAAGTAAAAAGTTTTAATGGTGTGTGTATGAGAAACAAAAAATAAGGAATGAATGACTAACTGCAACAAACTGTTTAAGGTTGCTTCTCATACGAAACAATAAAAGGGAAGGTGAAGAGAAAATGAGACACTTATATACCAAACACAAAGCCATATGCACAAACATAAAAATGGCTAGAAATTTTTACTTAGAATTATACTACTGCTAAAATTCTTCTAAATTAATGATAGTAAATTTTTCAAAAATTGTAATGAGCCAGAACAGGTTTCCCCTACCCTCATGAGGTATATTGAGTTGAAGAACAATGTTTGAGCTGGGATAGGAGAGATACTGCAAGTAATAATTAGCCCACTAAAATCCATTTGCATCATTTTCACAAAGAAGATCAGGATTTCTGGTGAAGAGCAGTCCTCTCATTGACATTGGATCTGAGCTAACCTAGAGTCACTACTGAATTCCCAATGTTATCTCATGAACTGATAACATCGAGAATTGGACAGGGAGAATGCTGGCAGTGTACATATTTATGATGAAGGAGAGAAGAGAGTGAAGAACATTGGTACATTTATCCATGGACTCTGACCCTCAACAAAGATGGATAGAAGCAAGCAATCTCATATAAACATTTTCAGTGTTATCTTTTAATAACCACCTCAACTCTCCACATTTTATAAAATTAGAAAATATAATGAATTGATATCAAATAAAACCATTAAATAAAAGAATAATTTTTAAAAACTATATTTTCATGAAAAATTAATTTACTCAGAAAAATTTACGTATTGGAAGAAATATTTAAAGAAGAGAAGACTTTAAAAAGCAAAAATTTATTCACACAATTACATGCCATTGTGTCAAACTGTTGCTTTTTCTTTTTAAATCACAAATGACATGTTTGGTTGATAAAACAATTATCACACCTATTTAATGAATTGATTTATAAATGTCCTTTATTAACAGGGGGAAAAAATTGTTTACTAGATTTCTGGCATTTGAGTGCAAATATAAAAAATTGAACTAAAAAAAAAAAAAAAAAATATATATATATATATATATATATATATATATATATAAAAAGCAAAAAACATTACAATGACTTTTACCAATTCTTATAACATTGCAACTTTAAAACCTCAGTTACTATAAAAGTTCCTACTCTTTATTATTGGTGGTAATTTTATAGCTTAATGAAAACTTTATTGTAAAAAAATCTTGAATTTTTCACATTTAAACCGTTACACTATTTACATTATTCAGACTATTGTCCTCATCTTCATTGCCATTTGTACGATGTTTCGGACATTGTACATTCCAGCCTTCTTCAGGTGCTAGGAATTTCAAACCGAACCCTTTGTTACAATCACTGAGGTATATCATTCTCATTCCTTGCATAGACAAATATAGACAAAATTTAAACCATTGTCTTACATTTTAGGTTTTTATAAAGCTCTGGATTTAAATAAAAAGTAGATAATTGCAACTAACCCCAAAGACCCCAACAAGTGGATGATAATTACAACAGATTTTAACAATTGAACCATTGAATAAAGTTGACTATGCATGATGAACATGCCACAGAAGGTACCATTTGAAATTAATTCTGCATGTCTTATTTCATATGTGGTGCAAAGTCAAGTCATCAAATCAAGTGTATGGGTCACTTTCTAGCAAGTTGAGGTCCACCTTAAACAAATTTACATCATCAGCATTTTCTTTCACCTTCAACCAATTCTTGCAAAGCCAAACGGAACTGGTTTTAGTGAAACCAGAAACTTCCAATCCTAAATCTGCATTGTTGATTGTGAATGTAGCCATCAACACCATCATCATAAAGCAAGCAGTCAGCAAAGAAGAAATGCCCCCAATTTGTATTGTTTGCAAAGCCTTTACAAAACTTTGCAAGAATCCAAACTGAAAATTGTGTTTAGATCTTAAACTACTTAAAATCTAGACATGAAATCTACTGAAGAAAGATTTTCTCTCGGGATGTCTTCATTGTGAATTAGTAGGATCTGAAAACAAATTATTACTGAGCAACACCATAGTGAGCAAGCAGCTTGTTTGAATAAAACTTTGAATGTTAAAAGATCCTTTTTTTTTTTTAAAGCAAGTAATTTAACTGGTAGGTTTTCTGTTTAACATTTGTATTCACATAGCTAATGCAATACATGAAGCAGAGATAGGAAGTTTTTCCACATATGGTATATTCTTTATACCTCTTTTATGCAACATTTCTTGTCTAACAAGAATAAGATATTGAAAGAAAAACTTAGTTCTTGAAATCAAAAAACCAGAAATATTCTAATAGAATACATACTTCATCTGAATGGTGATGTAATCATAAAAAGCCAACGGAAATACTTTAATGGCTGAATCAGGCTATAAATACTTTTTAAAAAAATAGTGAAAATATTCTATAATTTATCCAATTTCATTTTTAGTCATTCTTTGCTGAACATAATATTTTTGATTAGCATGTTAAAAATGTTTCATCAATCTTTCTAAAACTTATTGTTTCACATGAGATGTGGAAAAAAAAAAAGTAAGTAAATCTAAATGTATTTCTTTCCACCAGATTTCCCTGCTCATCATTTTTAAAAACTTCAAACACTTTCTTTGTCAATAGGTTTGTAACTGGTATAGCCTTATTTCTTCTTGCATTTAAAAATGAAATCCATATGGGCATCACATATTAACCTCATAGGACGTCATCAAAGACCAATATCAAAGCTTTAATTATTATTATTGCTATAATTTTTTATCTAATTGTGAAAACTTATTCTTTACAACATTAAAGTATTAATGTTTTTAAAGGTTAAAGAAAAAAGGAAACGAAAAAGAGAGAGAAAGTAACATACCTTTTTTATTTTCTCACTTGTACTAGATTTCCACTTACAGAAAGAGTTTTTTTAAGTTTTTGCTAATTTTGCTGTTTAAACAGCATAAATTATTTTTTGCTTTCAGTTGAAGTTTAAACATTGAAATTTTTCATCATTGTCAAAATCAATTTAATATATTCAAGTTCTGTCTTAAGAGTAAATATTCTTTACCAAAATATTAAGATAGTAGAGTTGGTTCATGCAGATGCAATTTAAGTTGTTGTCAGACAACATTTGGGAACTTGAACCTTGTCAATGAAACTCACAAAATATTCCACAGTAAACATTGTTTTTTCCATTTTGAAGAGATTGGAAGACAAAATATATATAGCAACACGGAGAATAGGTATCCTAATTGAAATAGAAAACTTCTGAAGATATTAATTAGATATAAATATAATGAGAATGGATATGTGTTGTGTAATGGATCTTGGCTCAGAATGAGAAATGGGTAAGCCGAATTCATATTCCAGTCAAATTCTTTTCATTCACTTTTGAACTAATACTCTTAGGAAAGGTATTAATCCATCTCTTCTCCCTCCAGCTATGGGTTGAATAGCAAGACAGATTGAGTTCTACCACAGAAAGTAATGGCAACCTAGTGTTGGAAAATCTGCCTAGTTAGTCATGTTTCAAAAGAGACATGATCACCCAAGTGTGTGTCATGTATGGCAATTAATTGACTGACAATGAGAACAGCTAACATAAAAATTAGCCGGAAATAATTTAGCAAATAAATAATAATTAAAAAAAAGTGGTGGTTTCTTATGAGTCACTCAAAAGAAAGCCAACTTGATTTTTGATTTAGTATGGTTTTAACCTTGGCTTACAAATGAGGATAATATATTTGCAGGGTTTTCTTTGAGATAAGCAATATGGCTTTCATTTCTCTAGGTCAACTGCTGATCTGTTAATAATTATTGCTGAAAGAGTCTGTTAAGCTTTAGATAAGAATGGTGAAGCTGGAACTGTTTCTTTGAATATTTTGAAGGCATTTGACAGGGTTTGGTAAATTTGTCCTCTTTGCAAGTTAAAAGGTTATGGTATTTTTGTACAATTTTTTTTAAGTGATTCAGTCTTTCTTATCAAATTGTGAAATGAAAGTTGTCTGGAACAGCCACTCTTCTAGATTTTTTTCATTAATGCAGGTGTTCTCCAGAGCGGCTCTTAATTTTCCTGAATTTTCTGATGTCATCAGTTCTCAGCCTCGTATCTATGTTGATGACAACTATTGACTCCTGTGTTAATAGTAAATTTGTTAGGTTCAATAAGGCCAAATTGGCAGCTGAACTATAAAAAAAAAAAAAAAGAAAAGAAAAAAGTGAACTACAATCTGTAGTTAAATGGGGCAAGGAGTGGCTTGTTAATTTTAATGCCTCTAAAACAAAACTGCTCTCTTTTGTAATCATCTGAAAGGATCTTATTTTATTTTCCATCAAGATGAATGAGGCTAAACTCCAAGAGAGTGAGACACTGCACCTTCTCAGACTAACGTTTTCCATGGAAATGAAATGAGGAAGATTATATTAAATCAATTGATGAGAAAGTTGATTGTTGTGTCAAGCTAGACAATTTTTTTAAGCCAGAATCTATTTTACATATTTATAAGTCTACCATTCATCCTTGCTTTGAATATTTCTGCCACATATGATCTGGTGCACCTGCTATATATTTAGAGATTTTTGATAAAATCTAAAGAAAAGTCTGCAATGTTATTGGCATCTTGGCTTCAGTCATTTTCCCACCACCATAATGTAGCATCCCTGTACATTTTCTATAAATATATTCATGGTAATTTTTTTTATAGTACTTAGACTTTATGAATTTAAGTGCAATGCTTCATTGGCAGCAAAATCTCTTTTACAGTTGAAATGGCAAGATGTTCCATCTATTGCACTTTTTAATCTTTCTTAAAATTAAAGAAAGTGCCAAACTATAGAATTTTCTTTCTTATTTCAATTATAATTTTCTGCTCTCTCTCATCTGAAAAAGATCCAAACTTTTTTCTTAATCATTTTGATCAAATATCAAAGAATCTAATTTTGTTAGGAAAAAGTTCAAAAAGAATTTATACTTAAATTAATTAACAAAAAGATGCAAATATATGTATAAAAAATATTAATATGCAACATGATAAAAATCCATTCTCTTTGAAAACTTGAAATTTATTCATTCTCCAATAAACTTAAATGCTTTTCATTCAAAAATTTAAAATAACAAAATGAACCTATCTTATTCTTCTTCTATGCACCTTGTCCTTTCAGGACATAGACAATAATGGCCTTCCACGTCTCCCTATCCCTGGTGGTTCTTATAACCAAGATATTCTCGGTACTAAGGAAGTCTCTTTTGGATTAGCATTTAAAGTTTTTACACACCCACACACACACATATATATATATATATATATATATATATATATATATATTTAGATAACTCCTTTCCCAGTATATCGCCTGTAAGCAGGAATGGCTTTTAGGCTTGAATGTTATTAGGCTCTGAGGATTATATATATTTAATATACATAACATCCTGTCTTTGATGTTTTCTATTTTATTTGCTGTGCACATTTTATATTTATAACGAAGACTGAGAGGAAAGAAAAATAGTTAAACTCTTAAATTTTCTTTTCTTTTTTGAATTTGCTTTTTACAGGTACTAATTTTTTTGCTCTTGTTTGATTTTAATATATCAGTTTTCATTGCAATTACAACCTTAAATATTTTTTGTACCTGATGCAAATCTAAATGTGTAAATGAATTTATCCTGAAGTGAGTGACATTTCCTCAACAACCAGTCATTTATTGCTTCCTTATTTTTATATTAAAAAGAAGTGAATTGTTCTGACAAAAATCTCAAGATTTTTTTTTTTAGTTTATGCTTCTACGTCACTCCACAATTCTTGGCATTAAGCTAAGTACATCATGGCTCACCATTTTATTTTGGTATTCATGAACAATAATGTCAATCATTTTCTGAGAACTGAATCTCCTATGCATGGCAGACTGTATTATATGAAGTGTACAGAGTATCATTATTTTCTTTGGTTTATCATCAGTGTGCAACAGTGACATATACTGTGCATACCATACAGGTTGTTTTAGTATCTATTTTTATTCTACTAATGCTATTTTTATAAGGGTTACACACCAACATCTTTATCCAGTAACAAGGCAACATAAGAAACTAACATCTGGAGATAAGAAATAAGTAATTGTAGAATTTCTACATTTTAAGATAAAGTAAACTTATTCTAAACTGAAATCATTTGATTATTATAAAGAAAGGTAATGTTATCTCTCTCATTTTCTTACTAACTTCTCAGCTGAAAAATATCTAGCTATAAGTTTTTAGCAAAAGTTGTTCATTTACAACTGTTTTCTATATACATTTTTTTTTCCAACTTCAGACAAAAAAAAAAAGACTTCTACTTGTAACTGTTTTATATAATTTTTGTTTTCTGTCTTAAGTTGTTCCATATGAAGGAAAAAGAAAGCTGATCCAAGGTCTGAAGAAACTTTAAACTTTGATTAATGTTTTACAGATTTTAAGACGTAGGTCATAAAGAAAAATAAAGAAAATAAATACTTGTTAATTATTTTCCTAAACTTTTTCTCATTATTGTCATTTACTTTTAACAATTATGCTAATCATTTTTTGAAGAATAGAACTTCAAAGACAACAAGTATAAATGGTGTCTAGTGTATTAGTAGAATCTCTCTCTTTCTCTCTCTATTATCATGATGTAATAGTGACAAGAGTTAAAATGACTTGTGATTTGATACGATACAGTTAAATGTTAGGTTCATATTTTACAGAAAATAATTTATACAAAATCAGCAATTTAGAGGCTTCCATTTTCTGACCTGCAACCAACTGTGTCAATTTCTGCCTTAACTTTAAATTAAAAAGAAAGTAAAAAAAAAAACAAATCTAAATTGTTTTGTCATAACTTAGAATCCAGACTAAGTTTTTAGATTTTTTTTTGTTTTTTTTAGAAGTTCTAGATTAGTCTGCTCTTAGTAGCTAATAGTTGTAAATTTAAATTTGCAAACTTAAATAAAACCTTTGTCAAAACTAGAAAAGAGGAAGTTTTGATGATATTATAGTATTCGTCTAACACCATACTTTGTACTTATTGTGATGTCAAAGAAGCCATGAAAAACTCCCAGTTGTAACTGAGATTCAAACATGAGAAAGAACTGCATGACAGAGATAAAAATATAAACATCCACCTCAGTGGTAAGGATCAGACTCTCAGATATTGTAGACAAGAATAGAAAGTTCCTATTTTTCATGAGAGGCATGGGGCTGTGCTCTCATGCCAACCAAGAATATGGGATGAAATCAGAAACTGAATAATATGTTAAATATGAAAGATTCAAGTTATCATTGGTCTGCATCAGTATTTCATAACAAGATGAATAAAAATGGAATTTTTAAAGAAAAGACATGAGTATTGATGTAATGTAGACATTTGAAAAAAAAAAATTCCTTTTAAGAATAAGTTTGGCTCAGAAGCAATAATGTACAATTTAAGAGTTTAACATTTTTGCTTTTCCCTAGCCTAAATGTATTTGTCAAAGCTTAAAAGCAATATCTTTTCATGGAATATATAGTATATGTTTTTATTGCCAACACTAATTACCATAGCACAATGGTTATCATTCTTATCTTCCAAACTAATTCAGTAGAATCAGTTTAATCCTTACCAAGAAACCAGTAAAAATTTAACTATAATCAGCTTGACGAAAAAAAAAAAAAAAATTGAAACAGCTTATTCAATTACACAATTCTTCTAGTCTACAAAATGGAGACACTGAATGACAAGATAAATGAATTGAAATCAACTCAGCAAAAAATATTCATTTTGATGACAGAAAAGCAATTGGAATCTTAAATTTAGATACTTTCATAAAATATGCATTTTGCAAACAATTTTCTCAAAAAAGAAAAAAATTATCAAAATGTATGTCGTTATATATATTTTATAAGTTGGAATTCCCTCCCATACTCCCAGTGAGTTTTAAAATCTATTATTATAACATTTAATATTAGCTCATTCATTAGCAGCTTAGTATACAGTATGAGTTAGCAAAC
Source organism: Ascarosepion bandense (assembly GCA_037127315.1). Lineage (NCBI taxonomy): Eukaryota > Metazoa > Mollusca > Cephalopoda > Sepiida > Sepiidae > Ascarosepion > Ascarosepion bandense. The sequence goes on along the minus strand of JBBBDQ010000680.1, from coordinate 1,934,128 downwards.
TAAGATTAAACTCTTATGACAGCCATTTTTCTGTTTCCTTGAGGCAAATGCAGTCATCTTGAGGATTTCTTTACGATATCAATTAGCTTTGTCTGAGTAGAAATTACAATCTCAACTACCAACTATCTTTCATTGAAAATAAAACATTTGATGATAAAGGCAGGAATTGAATGAGAAACTTTTGGACATTTAGTCTATTTATAACAGATCTATTTTGGCTGAAGATAAGTTTGTTCGTTACTTATGTTTATGACAATTGGATGGCATGGGTGGTGTGCAGATCAATTCACTAAAATATTTGTACAGATATCAAGATTGAACTGGTGACCTAAGCAATAATCTAAATATCATTTATTATTACTTATTTATTATCTAATTGAATACAAACAAAATAAAAACTTAAATTTAGTTCAAATATTAAAAAAGATTAATACATTGCTTATCTACATTTTAGAGTGATAAATAAACTGACTAAAAATGTTCCTATTAAAAGCATATTCCCAACTGAAATTAACTTTGATCTGAATATTTAAGAGAACACAATAAACAAGATTTCTGCTGCAGAGTGATCATTGGCAAAATGAACATCTGATCACCAATTCAATCATTTTCATTAATTATTCTAGCATTGTTTTGTTTTTAATACTCAGTTAAAGATTTACAAAAATTTATATACTGGTAATTTATCTCCTTATATATCCTTATTTACGGTTCTATTCTGATGTGTTACATGTTTTCTACACAATCAATACTTTCTGTAAAGATAAAAGAATCAGTAATCAAGTAATCTTTTATCTTCATTATATATTATCAGAGTGACAGCTGCAAATTCTAACCCCATTTAAAACAAACTGACATTAATTAATTTCTTAATTTTCTCCATGTACAATTCACAAATAATTTCTTGCTCCTGAATTATGGTAATGTTAACGTGAATAATTTAAGTCCTTTTATAAATATTATACATACTGGTAGCACTTAAAGTTTATGTCACTGGCAAATGGACACAATTTTTCTGAGTCAGTTTAAGTGCTTTTATTTATCAGTATAAATGGATAGGTGTGTAGTGTAACAGTTATCAGACTCTGCATGACAAGTTTAAATTTGGAAAAGGCATGAATCCATCTCTTCACTCTTAACTATAGCTTAAATAATGGGGTAGATTGGACTGTATAGCCTTGAGTAGCAGCCAGTCTAAGAGAAAGAAAACTTCAAATTCTAAATCATGGAAAAGGAAATAAAAAATATTTTCCTATCTTTCTCAAGAAGACATGGTAATTTATAGATAATAAAGAAAAGGTATCTGGAGAGTCAGGATTATTGCTATGTCTCTTCAGGGCATAAACAAAAAACAAATATTAATTAGAAACATACTGCTTATAACTATTTGCTCTATTATACATATGGCATATAAAAATATTTGTGAAAAGTAGAAGATTTAAAAAAAACAAAGACTAATGAATCAAACTATTCAATTATGTTGAAAGAGTTAAAGTTAGCACCATATTTAGAGTTCTACCTAAATTATAGATAATACACTATTTGGAGGGGATGTAAGGAAAGACAAAAACCAATGGAGAGACACATGGAGAGTTTCAAGCTGCACAATGACAAATTAAAGGCTTCAGTAAAAATTACAAATACTGTATTTAACTAAAAATCAAAATCCCATTTTAAGATGCTTTGCAAATACAATGGATTTTTAAAAAAAGTGTTTTTATCCATCAGTCAAATTCAAAAAAATGGCTGCTCACACATACAGGGTAAATTATTATGTTATAAATTATTACTTGTTCGAGAATATTTTCATAAGAATTATTTAAATCAAAGAACAACAAACTAAAACTACTAGTAATGAAAGCATTAATAACAATCCCAAGCATTTAAAAAATGTCTGAATAAGTTTTTCCCCGGAGAATTATACAATATAAAATTTGATACTATAAAAAAAAAAGAAAAGAAAAAAGAATTCAGATTTCTTTAACTTTGAAAGATGGGTGTTGTCATCTTGCCTCAATATTGCAAGAGTTCTAAACTTAATTAAATCTAAAATCAATTCATGTGTTAAGGTTATGTTGTTGGACTCAAATGATGACTATACTAGAAAAACAGATTTTTTAAAAAATTATTTGTTTTGCAGAGAATTTTGTATAGTTTTTCAAATAAAAAAAATACAAACTGGTTTAGAGTGTTTGAAAATGAAAATTGGCATATTTGTGTATACTGCAATTTCTTATTTTTATAGAGGTTTTAAGCTCTATAAAAATAGGAAATTACAGTATAAAAATACTTTATTTTCATGTGAAAGTGTTGATTAGTGAAGCAGGTTCAAATTCTAACCAACAATGCTTGTATTTACTTTGAACTAATAACCTTGGAAAAGCATAAATCTATCTTATCTTTCTAGCTATGAGTGAAATAGTTGGGCAGACTAGACCTTTTAGCCTTAGCAAGGCAACCAGTTCAGAAGAATGAAAACCAAATGTAAAACCAGCCTGAAGAGAAATGGGCTCCCTCAGAATATTGCTACAAAACATATGATGCCCTAACAATCCCTCCAGTCAGTTATTGGATATATGTATTCATAATGTGATCCCTACAATTCATGAAAGGTGCAGAAAAGAAAAAAAAAGAGAAATCAGTTTTCATTTTAATGCATCTAATGGTACTAAAACACAGGGTGTGGAAGAATTAGGAACAGAAACAATAACAATGAGCAAAAAGAGAAGAGTAATCAGAAAAACATTAGGTAGTGATTGACATTACATTTAAATTTTTGAAAATTAAAGTTAGCTGGAAAGCATGAAGCCGGAAGGGAGTTCCATAAGAAGATGTGTGAGAGAAGAAATTATTAGCATAGAATTTAAGTCTAAAGCTCAACTGTAAATTGATGAGATCACAATACTAGTCTAGGACTGCACTTAAATTCAAAAGTTTTAGGTCCCATAGCAATGAGAAGCAACTTTACAGGGTTGGAATAGAGACTGAAGCAGAGTTGCCAGAACAGAACCAATAATATTGTTGATTCTGCTTTCAATCTTATCAAAGCAATCAAGAGAAATAGCAGGAGCATGTAGTAGCAATATTCTAAGCATGGACAAATGGCAGACGTATAGATATGCAAGATAGATTCTGGAGAGAAGAATTGTCTCACCCAACACAGTGAACTGACATACTTAGCAGCTGACCTTGCAGTGGATTCAATATAGTCTTTCCACTTCGTGTCAGCCAAGAACATTAGCCCAAGAAGGTTTAACAAGTCACTTTCATGGAGATTAGCATCAGCCATGCTAATGGAAAGCAGCGAGGTGTCTCTCTCTCTCTCTCAAATAATTAATGTAGAGTTTAGTTTTGGAGGTATTAAAATTAATTTTTGTACCCAGACTTGAAAACATTTTGGATGTTGGCTGCCATTTTAACCTTGTCAGATTGATAAGCCTTACTATCAAAGCAAGAGTAAATTGTTGTGTCATCAACATAAAGTTGAAAGCTAAATTCATCAGGAAGGTCATTAATGAAAATTCAAAACCAAGGATGGAGTCCTGGAGGAAACCCACATTAGCATGAAATGATCTAGACAAGTGGCTGTTTAGGATAACTTTCATTTCACAGTTTGATAGGAAAGACTGGATCAGTTCAAAAAAGTGTCCAGAGACCCTTTCTTTTCAGCTTGTGGAGAAGACCTGAATGCAAGACTTTGCCAAAGGCTTTCAAAATATTCAATGCTACAGCCCAGGCTTCACCGCTTTTATCTCGGTCATGACAGCCCAGGCTTCACCGCTTTTATCTCTATTATGATGGACTCTATCCACAATTATCATCAGTTGACCTGGTGAAATGAAAGCCATATTGCTTGTCTGAAGGAAGGCCCTGCAATAAGAAATGATAAACCAATTCAGAAGTAATTAGGGCCTCTAGGAGTTTCCCTAAAAAACTAATAGGCTGATAGTTGGAAGGGTTCAACAGCTCACTAGAATTCTTAAAACTGAAACAACAGATTAAGATTTCAGTAGGCAGGAAAGCAGGAGACAGCAAGGCATTTATTATACAGTTTAGAGAGAACAGGAGCCAGTTCAGGAGCTCACTTCTTAATAACTATTATAGGGATACTATCAAGTCCACATATTTTGTGGGGATATCCCCACAAAGTATGTGGACTTGATAGTATCCCTATAATAGTCTCCCTGGTTAGAGATGAGAGCAGAAACCATGGAAGGAGTTATATACAAAGCACTCAATAGAGACTCAGTTCTAGGAGTGAAGTTAGGCAAAGATGCTCCAGATGAGTCAAGAGTAGAGTTTGAGGAGAATTTACAAGTAAAGCATTCAGCTTTATCAGCAGAAGATGATAACACCTCAAATTTATTTAAGAGAGGAGGAATAGATATCTTACACTTATTTAATGCCCTATTACTGAGCCACCAGCAATCATGAGAGACAAAGTTGTTAGAGGTTATGTGGTGCCTCATACTCTTGGCAAACAGGGACTTTGCTTCTTCAAGGACACACTATACATTTATTACAAGCAACAATGAATAGGCACCTGTTGTAATGAGAGCCATCATGCTGGTATAGTAAAAAAAAATAATGGTTCCTGTGTGCTGTAGCAGACAAGCATGCTGGAGTGAACTATGGAGTGGATTGAGATTTCACCCATTATTTCTGAGAATGGACGAAAGCATCTATGACCCAAGAAGAAACCTCAGTGGCACAATTTTCAATTCGGGAGATTGAAGATATCAGTCCATTGGGTGTCACACAGAAAATCATAGAGTGAGTCCCATTCAGCATTCTGGTAATGTAAAGAGGTCTTATGGATAGGGGGTTTCTGTTTAATTGATGATTGGAATGAAATAGCAATGGCTACCACAGTCAGAGTTACCATAAGTTATGAAGTTCAACAAGAGCAAAGAGAGGAGGTAAAAAATCAGTAGAGAAACCTGTTGCTTGGTTTTGCTAGGGAAATAAGTAGGGAAGTCACCAATTTGTGTAATAGATTGAGCAAAATTTAATGAATGAATACCAGCAACATTTGTGTCATGGTGAGCATTAAAATCACAGAAGACAAAGATGTTTACAGATGGATAGAGAGAAAGTGCTTTGCTATACTATCAGCTATTATGTTTAATATACTGCAGTCTTGAAAAGAGGAGAAGTGATAAAGGAAAAAGAGATAGCTAACAGAGTTTAGTAATAAAAGATGAAAGCACATAAAGGAGCGGTCTGGTACCTTGAGAGACAATTCCCTGTCCATCAGAAGCTTATCTTGGATGTAAATACCAAGAAAATGCTGAAATCTGTTTGGCAAAGGAGAAAATAGCCTAGAACCAAGAATTCATTAATAGCAATGGAAGAATTTAAGTTAGTTTCACAGAGGGCAAAGATATCTGGCAACCATTCCAAAAGAAAAGATTCTATGCTGCAGAAATTGGAATGGATACCACAAATATTAGTGAAAGAAAGGCTGAGTGGGGTAGGTTGTTTTTATTTACTGGTTTAGTTATATTTCTTTTTGTGTTTTCTATGAGATTCATTTTGGAGAGAGAAAGATCACTGTAATTGTTACCGTCCAGTACACAATGCCCAAATTGTATATCTTTAGCAACTTAAAAATAATTTTTTTTTAACATGAAATGTATCTATTCATGAAAAGTAAATTGACTTTGCAAGTTGTTGTATCCAAGGAAAAGTTGATGAAATGATTGAGTGAAATCACTGCACACTGCAGTCACTTTGAGACAAGTAAACAAAGCTGCTAAAATATTGTGTATATAAAATATTAACTCTAATGTTTGAATTTTGAGTATTACTCAAAATTTATTGCATTATAAAGCAATAAATATGGAAAATTCATGTTATGGTTGCTGTTTTCACTTTTTTAATGACTTAAGAGAAGGCATATAAAGAGGATGTTGATTATTAGATCTTGAAAATTACAAATGAAAGATAATGTATTTTATAAGATTTTTTTTATTTTCTCTGAATTCATTAAGATAATCTGAGAATATATTTACAATCCAATTTTACTTAAAATCAGAAGTATAATTTAATGTTATTTTGTTTCAATTAAGTGCCATACGTGATATACGCTTTGGGCACTCATGTCTTGAAAGAGTCATGACTGACTGGGAGGAAGATTATCCCACAATAGGCTGCCATTGCTTTCTACGTATTTTTGTTTACATGTTATTAATTTACTGTCTCTTAATATTCCAGCTTTTTATTTACTGAACACAGTGCATAAAGTTGTAAATACTATACACTTTATAGAATGGTATATAGCATTTTTTTCACTTTTACTCTTTTTTTTCTTTTTTAAAATAAAGTTCACTGATTTATGGCCTTGGGTTTTAGTGTAAAACTGAATTCAGATAGCACTAAATATTTATTAATAATGAAAGACGGAAATTTAAACAATTATTTAATAGTTTTATGGGGTTGTATCATGGTTCTGAACTACAAATGTTGCTAAATTGCTACTAAAGGGAGATAATGAACTGTTGATTATGAATTTTAATAAATTCAAAATGACTGAAATTACTGGATTATGCATCCTGTATTTATATTAAAAATGTATTGATACTACTTAGTTCATAATCAAATTTGCATGAAAGCAGTGAGAATAACATAAATCAAAATACAATTATTAAAAGATAAAATAATTGCATAACTAACATGATTCTAAAAAATCCTATTACCAGTGCTATATTCTATGCTGATGGTAAATTCAGAAAACTAGTTGATAAATACAAAAAAGGACTGACCATTAAAATGACAATAGAATGCATAGTGGTTAAAAAGGGTCAGTTAAATATGTAACTTACAAATTACGGATATCAAAATTTAAAAAAAAGGGATGAAAATTCAACTATTCTAGCACTATAACAACAAATGATACAAAGTGTGACAGGAATTTAAAGATGCATTTTAACAGGAAAATATTCTTGTCAGAATCCGAGTAATATAGTAAGGAATCAAAAAGGATTATTAATGAAATTGCACTGAATTGATATGATGTCTGTTTTCCTATATGGTAGGGAAAGCAGAATAATTTTACCACAAATGAAAAAAGTACTTGAGGCAAGTGAGACCTTGTTCTACTGATAAATGACATGGTATGTGATAAATTTGGAAGTTTTAAGAAGAATAGTATCTATAAACAAACATTATATGACTTCAGATTTGTATTTTTTTTCCAATAATCCCTTCACATAGAAAACGGCCTTGATCCGCCTACCTTGAGTGTTATCTTCTTGCATGATGTCATGTACTCAGGGTAGTTGTTATGTTGTAGGGTACTGCTTATACTCATCATTTCTTGTTCACAGATCTCTGGGTCAACACTTATGACTTTTGCTTGATGTTATAAGCAGTGGATGACCTCTTACTTTACACTAACCGGAAAACAGCCTCGATCTGTCTTCATTATGTGAATGGATTATTGGAAAAAATACAAAAAATTTGTGGTCCATATAACATCAGGATGACTTTCAAAAGTGGTTCAACACTTTAGACACCTCTTCTGAGTAAGACCTCTCATAGAGAAGAACATGATTAAGGACTGTGTGTACATTATCCCATGCAGCTGTGATAAGAAATATAAAGGAGAAACGGGCCGCTCCCTTAAGACAAGACTGCAAGAACAACATAAAGACGTAACACAAGAGGAAATAGAAAAATCAGGCATAGCTGACCACATATGGAGAGAAAAGGGAGACAGAGAACACCAGTGGAACATACAGTGCAAAAGTTGGCCAAGCATAAAAATGAGTATGATATGGGAACCAGTAATACAGAGTTCTAGAAGAAGGAAAAAAAACAACTACTAACAACCAAATTATGATATGAGCTCTGGTAAAAAATTGTTACTGAGTTATTAAGTTTATATGTCCAAAAAATTCATACACTAATATTTTCAAGTACACATAGTCCAGTGGATAAAAGCGGTGGTTGAATCTAATGATCTAAAGAGTTGAGAGTTAAAAAAAAAAAAAAAAAAAAAAAAAAAAAACTTTGACAGCTGAGTTAAAGAGAGATAACCAATACTGAGATATCAGAAAGAGGTATGGCTTGTGAAACTAGAACAATCTATCCCCTGGGAACAAAATAAATGGTTCAGTTTGAAATTCCAATCACTTGAAGAAGGCCAGAGCATACAGCAGCTGAAACATTGTGAATATTGCAACAAAGATGAGGACAACAGTTCAAACAATGTAAATAGTTACAGAATTTTGTTTATTGAATTACAATACAGAACCATTCTATTGAACTTTGTTTAATGAAGTATGCTTCAGTTTATTTAATAATTAGTTACAAATTACTGTACATCTCTTCAAGTTTAAAAATCTATCAACATTTTCTATTGCTATTAAATTTGTAGAATTGCTCTGTGTGTGTGTGTGTGTATCAGTGGTATATGCATATTATTTGGAATGCACCTTTTGATTCGGACAATCTTGGAATTGGGTGGATGACATTCTGACTTATGGTAAAAAGGGTACAGTGGGGAAAAAAAAGCTTGATAGTAAGCTGTAAGATTAAATTTCTTAAGAATGTCAATAGAAAACTGAAATGCATATTAAGTTAAGGGACATAACTCAAAAAATATTCAACAAAAGTAAATAGATTTTTATCTGCCCTTTATATGTTTTCCCATATACTGTCAGTTTATTTTGCTAAATTTGTATTCCATTATGATACTTAATGATTATTTAGTCGAATTGTGGAAATGTATAATTATTTCATAGGGAAGTTAAAAGGAGTAGATAATTGAAAGAGCTTGTGAAAATACTTCCACTTTTGACAGGAAAAGTCACCATTAAATCATTTAATTCAGTGGTAATTATATATTATCAACTTTGTAAGTCATTTCATTCAATTAAACACTTTATAATAGTATCCAACAGACTAAAGATTCAATTTCTAAGTAAAGCTAAATAAATATACACTTTAAACAGAGTATTTACTCAAATACAAGTATCCACTATATATATATATATATATATGTATGTATGTATGCCGCATTCACCCTAGTCGGGTTGAGCGGGCTTCCTCCCTGACGGAGCAAGTCTCATTGGGATTTGTTTAAGGGCAGGGTCCCAAGTCCTACCCCGTTATTTAACCCATAACTGGAGGGAACGGACGGATTAATACCTTTCCCAAGGGTACTAGTGCGCAAGTGAGTGCAGTGTGCTCGACTGAAATTGGAACTCGGCTCACCGATTTCCCCCTCCAAGCCGACATCCACCGCACCACAACGCACATCCGTGAACGCTAACAGCACCTGGTATTCCCAAGTGGTCACCCACGTAAGTACTGACCAGGCTCAACGTTGCTTAACTTCGGTGATCGAGCGGGAACCGGTGTATTCAACGTGACATGACCGTTATCACTATATATATAAAATCACTTTAAATAGTTAGTGGATAGTATTTGAGTAAATACTCTGTTTAAACTGTATATTTACAATAGAAAATGTAACATTATCTGGTTCAATATATTTACAATAGAAAATGAAACATTATCTGGTTCAACCCACCATTTAATTTAGAAGTAAAGACCAAAATAGGACAATTATTTTTTAAACTAATAGATAGACACTTTCCAAAAGAATCAGAACTAAACAAAATTTTCAACAGAAACACAATCAAACTAAGCTATAGTTACACTAATAATTTAGATAGTTTCATAAAAAAACAAAACACCAGAAACTTAAATAGCATCATAAAAAACAAAACCACAAACAAAGAAAGCAACTGCAGGGACGAAAATAAATGTCCACTCCAAGGTCTTTACAACACAAAAGAAATAATTTACAAGGCAGAGGTACATGACCCAGATGGCCAAAACAAAATTTGGGGGGGGCTAAACCAAAGACACCTTTAAGACCAAATGGTTTAATCACAGGTCTACATTTAAAATAGAAAAATTAAAAAACAATACAAAATTGGCTAACCACATGTGGAAATTAAAATCAAAATATGGAAAAGACCCAGACATAACATGGAGCATTGTAAAAACAGCCAAGTCTTACAACAGTGGAAAAATATGTAGACTGTGCCAAGAAGAAAAATTGGAAATTATGATATTCCCAAATAAAGACGAACCATTAAATGAAAAAAATGGAAATTATGACTAAATGCATCCACACTAAGAAATAACTCTTAGGTTCATATAATCATGGATGAAAACGCCATAATCTGTTTTAATTTAAAAATTGCGCGTTCATAAATTCCCTGCCACATGAACGTTCAAATAAAACATCGTTAAAAGAGCATTCTTAAAAAGAAAAATGGTAAAATCAGTATTAAAAATCGCCTGAAGACACCACTCATAGTAGAAACCTGCGTAGCAAAATAACTTGTTTAAAAATGGAAAATATATATATATATATATATACACACACACACACACATACATACATACACACACACAAACAAACAAGCTATCAGAATTTGCAGCATGTGATAATAAACCTAAATATTCATATAATTCAATTTTTCTAAATCTGAACCTACAGAGTATTTAAAATTCTAATAACAAAGCAAATTATAATTATATACATTTTAGTTTAATTTTAGTCAGGCTAAATATACTAAACAGAATTGAACTCATTTCATAAATAATAATCTGTATTAATAAATAAAACCTTTTGTATTGATATAAATTGTGTGTAGACATTTTCAAGACTTGTAATAATATCAGTGTCATAGAAAAAACTTATATTGGTCACACAATCACCACACTCTCTCATAGGCTAAATTGCCACTTATTGGAACTTTATACAATTCATACACATAGTAGTCATGACTTCACAATCAAAATCCACCTATTAACAAAAACAAATATCAGTAGATAATACCAAAATACTGTTACATCATTAAGAAATACTCAAAACACTAAATTCTATCATTATACAAAAAAATATGCATTAAACAATTTAACCAAATAGAACAGCATTTTAAAAAATTCATAACTTCATTCTTATGCATTGTCAAATTTTCTGACCTATTAAAAAAAAAAATCTACCTGTTACTTTATTTGTATAAGATGCATATTCAAAGGCTCCTTAAAAATATCAAATTAAAGCTAAAAAAAAATTCTGTGGTACTGATAACATTTGTCACAATGACTAGAGATAGTAAAAAAATACTCAAACAAAAGCATTATAAATTTACATGCAAATTATCAAAAGGGTAATAAATGAAATAAAAAAAAAAAAACAACCTTGTCTGCTGATTTCAATAAAGATGGTTTGAATAAATACTTGCAACTAAAGTACAGATTATATAACCTGATGCTTTGCTTTGATTCTATACTTATACATTGATCTGTTCAATATAGATGAATTTTTCCAAACAAACAAGGAAATTTATATTAGTTCTTTTTACTTAGAAAACTTGGCAATACAGTAATTGTGTTGTATTTAAAGAGAATAAAAATTTAAATGGCTATAGTATAAAAAAAATAAGCCTTAAACTTTTTACTGAAATAGTACATGAAGATCCATGCAGCCTATATATGACACTGTACTTAAGTAATAAGCAGGCAAAAGACAAAGGAGTCATAGCAACTATTCAAGCAAAAACTAAGAAATCAATAATAATAATATACATATAGCCAAGCATCAATATTATTTATGAGCTTCTTTATAAAATGAATAGTGCAATAATATACAGAAGGCCTTATTTAACTATGCAATTTTCATCCTCACTTTTTAACATCTAATCATAAAAATGTAAACAAGATTCCAAAATCTTTTAGTTGAACTTTTATGGCTAAATATTTAAGCACAAATTGCATATTTTATTTCTAGTCAAATAAAAGAAAACTATTTCATATAATTTGATAAAATTTTAAACATCCTATAAAATAACTGCTAAAGTTCCTAGGACATGCAGTGAGGAAGGAAGACTTGGAGAATCTGATACTAACAGACCAGATAGAGGGAAAAAGAGACAGAGGAAAGCAACGGATAGCATATTTGAAGGACCTAATCAGGTGGATGATGGAACGAGGATTGCATGGTGTAACAGAGCTAAGAGCCACCAGAGATAGGGAGACATGGAAAGCCATAATTGCCTACGTCCTGAAGGGACAGGGCACATAGAAGAATTTGATAAAAGAGAAAATAATGTGTTAAATAGATGTTGTCTACTTCTAAAACTCTTTTTGTTGTCACCTGTCCAAAATATAATACATACATACATACACACCAAACTTTTAAAATAAGGTAAGGCTTTCAGAAATGTGTGTGTGTGTGTGTGTGTTACAAAAGAATAATAATCAGGAAGACAGTATATAGCAATTGACATTGCATTTAAATTTTTGAAGATTAAAGTTGGCTGGAAAGAATGGAGCCAGAGTGTGAGAAAAGAATATGTTTGCATAGAATTCATGAAATCTCAACACCAGTTTTGTACTGTGATTAAATGAAAAAAAATCCAGGTACCATGGTAGAGCTCATTCAAACAATTACCATGAAAGTATTTATAGAAAACAGAGAAGCAACCTTGCAGCAGTGGAAAAGTGAATGAATTCAAACCACCAGATAAGGACCAATAATATTGCTGATTTTTCTTTGGATTTTATCAAGAAGATCAAGGTAAATAGCAGGGACACTAGTCTATATGTAGCAGCAATATTCTAAGTAAGAATGAATTGAAAACTTATAGATATGTAAAATAGATTCTGGAAAGAAAAATTGTCTCATATGACACAGTGAACCAACATTCTTATCAGTTGACCTAGCAATGGATTCAATATAGTTTTTTACTCCATGTCAGCCAAGAGCATTGGCCCAAGGTGCAACAAGTCACTTTCCTGGAAGTTAGCACAGTAGCATGCAAAGGTTTGGTGAGGTTTAGCGATGCCCAGGGCTAACTCCTTGATTGTATGCCCCCAAAACTCAAGTATAAGGGAGGCTATAGGGCCTAGTACTGAGAAATGTGAGAAAGGAAAAAATTTTAAATATGCAAAAACAGATTAAACATGAAATAAACACTTTATTTCAAATTTCAAAAACTAAATATTTCACTCTTTGATTAGATGCACTTCTGATATGTATTCCTGGGGTAGTCACGCTGTACGCTACTGGATTATCATCAGCCATGCTGATGGAAGGTATAAAAAAAAGTCTCTCGGATGATAAACAGAAAGCAATTTAAACATTAAGATTAATAAGCCAGCCTTTGCTTCAGTATGCAAAGTGATTTTGCAACATGTTAGGCCACATATTGGCTGAGAAGCACTTTTATTCTCATGAAGATGTCAAAAAATGGGTCAACTCATGGTTAGCCTCAAAAGATGTTTTTTTGGCATGGAATTCAAATGCTGCCAGAAAGAGGGGAAAAAGTAGTGGCTAGTGATGGACAGTATTTTCAGAGCAGAAAATTTGAACCATGAACATTCGGCTTTGCCGCTGATGTTGATGTATAGACCAGGCTTACCCCACAATCTCCTATATTTAAGGTTATTACAGTGTATCCATTTTTCATTGCCGGTCACAATATGATGCAAAAATCCTTTCCTGCCATTGAAGCAGCTGTTCCCATGTGACAAGACACCATTTGATGTCTCATTTGCAACTTGTACAGCACCCAACATCCTTGCTTTTGAACCACTCCTAATGCTTTCAAACATTTTGAAATTGTTGCGTGATCAACTCTTAATGATTATGCAAGTTCAGCTTGTGCCTGACATGAGTTTTCATGAAGTAATGCCTCCAATTCTTCATCTTCAAACTTTTACAGTGCACCAGTGCATTCTTTATCATCAACAACAGAATCCTCATTTTTGAAGTGTCTAAACCAATCTCTGCATGTTATTTCCATATAACATGGTGAACATAGTCACCATAAGTCTCAATAAGAATTCAATGTGCTTCAGTTGCAGATTTCTTTTGAATAAAGTAGTGCCGAAAAATTTCCCGCAAATTCTTTAGCACAAAATCCAACATGTTTAATGCCACAAAAAACAAAGTTGTTTACACTTTGGTGAAATGGCATACACTGAATTTCAAGCTTGCTTATAGTACTTTATTATAGATTTATTACCATCTGAAACTATACGCATGTCGTTCTGAGAATGCTATCTGTTGGGAAACAGTGAGAACTTATTCAGGGTCCTAATATGTATGTATGTATGTATTCACGACCATACTGATAAGTTTATGAACATAATGTTAAGTAATATAATTTAATGATGTTTTTTCTGGTCAAGACTGACTAGGAAAAATGAAAACGCAGTTGCAAGTGGGTACTCAGACTTTACTAAGTTAAAACTTAAAAAAAGAAAACTTAATTATGTCATTCTCTTCTTCCACTTACCCTTCTAATTAGGATCCATAAATAATAATAGAGGTGGGAGGTGGGGAGGAGATAAAAACTTCTTTTTTTTTTTTACACCAGCATGCAGGTAAGTATACAAATTTGTGAGAGGGAAAATAAATATATATATATATATATATATATATATATATATATATGTGTGTGTGTGTGTGTGTGTGTGTGTGTGTGTGCAGGTTTCATTAAAAATGACAGACAAGGTATTATGGTTAAGTTTTTTACGTAAGTTTTGCATGTGATCATATGTTTTTTTGTTTGAGAGCATAAATTATATAAAAATTATCCAAATGCATTGTTAACTGAGTGATTTCGGCTATATTTTTTGTCATTATCAAGGATGGATTTTATTTTACGTGTAACAGAAGCCAGCATAAAACAAAGATTGTTGCCCCAAAAAATTTATATAAAAACATATACTGTTAAATATGAAAGACAATGAATGTCTATTATGTTTAATCATGAGCCGTTCTAAACATTTCATTTTCATCTGAAATTAAAGCCAAAATACAAATACAAATAAAAATTGTCTAACATTTGGATATTTTTTTTTATTATGCAGGTTCTAAGCTGAAATTAAAGCCAAAATACAATGTTTAGAAAAGCTCATGATTAAGCATAATAGACATTGCCTGTTATATTTAACAATATATGTTTAGATAATTATCTGCTGTTCTAAACACCATATTTTGGTTTTAATTTCTGGTAAAAACACAAACAAAAATTGTCCAATAATTGGATACTGTTTTATTATGCAGAAGATGGCTCATGCGAGCCAAAAGCTTAGAACCAGTGTAATAAAACAATATCCAAATGTTGGAAATTTTTGTCTTTATTTCTACCAGAAATTAAAGCCAAAATACGATGTTTAGAACAGCACTTGATTAAGCATAATAGACATTTATTGTTATATATTTGTGTGTATATATATATATATATACACACACACACACACAAGAGTATCATCAACTAAACTGGTTACCCTACAAACATGTTTTTGCCAGTGAAGCAGAATGTTATGTAAGCAACCCAGTAGGATGAAAAATAACAACAAAGGGCAGAAGAAATCTGAGTGAGTCAACAGCCAGCTAATGAGAAGCAGTGTCTCAATAAACCATGGAGAAGGCAATGGGAACCCACTCTACTATTAATCACAAGAAATATTAGCAATAATGAATCAAAATATAAGGCCTAACAACATGTAGGGGGCTAAGTCTATGATAATTAACTCTTCACCCTGTAAGGAACAACATTCGTTTAATAGTGTAAAAGGGATAAAATTCCTTGAAACTGATCCCTTGATCTGCAAAGATCAACATGTGTCACAGGACCATTATCCAGTGACTGTTCACATCAAACAAAAAAATAACTCTTAGGACATGGAATGTTAGAACATTAAACATAACCGTGGCCAAATGAAAATGTAAAACAGTAGATGAGTAGGTTAAGTGTCAACATCTTAGGAGTATGTGAAACTAGGTGACCAAACAATGGAGATTTTGTCAGCAACAACCACAGAATTATATATGCAGGCGGAGAGAAAAATGTAAAAAGAAGTTAGATGATACTGAATCAAATCATGAAGAAATGCATTCTGAGATACTGCCTGCTGTCTGAAAGAATAGTTGTAGTTAAATTGAAAGGACAGCCTTTCAACATATCATGTATGCACTGACAACACAAAGTACGGAAGAAATCAAATCTCTCCACACCATGGAGAAGGCAATGCCAAGACCCAGTGTAAATCACAAGAAATTACAATTATCATGGGAAATCTGAATGCCAAAGTAAGCAATAACTGGGAAGGGGGAAATAGCTGACAAATTTGAACTATGAACCCACAACAAATGCAGAGAAAAATGGGTTCAATGGTGCACACAAATGACCAGGTAATAGACAACACCTAGTTCCAAGAACATCCAAGACAATTATGGACATGAAGAAGCCCAAGAAGAGAAAGTCCAAACTAAATTGACTACATAACTATCAACAAGAAATTTGGGAATGCAGTTGTTCACTGCAAAACCTATTAAAGTACTGACTGTGGAAGCAAAAATGAAACTGCAGAAACTAAAGAACCCAAATTGCAATGCAACAGACTCCTGAACGACCCAAACCTCAAGGAAAAAATATATGGACAATGTGAAAAGAGAACACAAAGAACAAAATGAAAATGAAAACTCAAAATGAGACACACTAAGAAAAGCTTTACTGACATCAGCAAACAACATCATCCCAAAGAAAAATGGATGTAGAAGGAAAAACAAATGGATCACAAATGAGATTCTTGACATGATGCAAACAAGGCTGTAAACAACGCAAAGACATGGAATGGAACACAGAAACTACTAAAAGAAATAAGGAACAAATGCAGAGAGTCTAAAGAAAAGCTCAATGAAAAATCTGCAGAAATAGAGAGATTGAGTATCACAGATAAAAGGTGACATGTATAAAAAAATAAGAAAACAGAACAAAAGACATGTTTATCAACAGGCTGCATAAAATCCAAGTGGAAGATTCATATTAGAAAAAGAAATAATACTCTAACAATGCAACAAATATATCAAAGATCTCTTTTTCTAAACATGACAAAAGAAAAGAGTCGGCAATACACAAAAATGCCGACGAGCCAGAAATATTAAAATATGAAGTGGAAGCTGCACTGGGCAAACTGAAGAATAACAAAGCAACAGGGCCAAACTGTATTGCAACTGAGATGCTGACAACCTTAGACAATTTCAGTATAGAAAAATTACAAAAATAACAAATGAAATCTACAACAGTGGTGATATACTGGAAGACCAAAGCAGATCAATTTTCGCAACACTGCCTAAGAAGCCAGGCACAAAGGAAGGTGAACTCCACCGAGCAATCAGCTTATTGGGTCATATAACAAAATTAATCATCTGAAATCTGACGAATAGAGCACTCAGCAAAATCAGGCCAAAGATAGGACAAGAACAGTGTGGAACAAGAAATGCAATATTTATGCTCAGAATGTTATCAGAAAGGGCAATATAAATGTAAAAGATATGTGTACATTTGTTTTATAGACTATGCAAAGGCATTCAACAAAGTACGCCATAAAGATCTGTTAGAGCTGCTAAGCAACTTTGACATTCAGAAAAGACATCAGAATAATCAAGAATCTATACTGGCAGCAAACAGCCTGCATACAGACAGGAAATGAGTTCAGCAGATATACAAAAATAGAAAGGGGTATAAGACAAGGATGTCTTCTCACCAGATTTATTCAACATATACAGCAAAGCAATTCTCAGAGAACTACAAATCCTACCAGGATTTGTCATTGGTAGCCCAGTCTTAACAATATAAGATGACACAGTGCTGATAGCAAAAACAGAAAGGAAACTACAAAAACCTCCTAAAGAATATATAGCAAACGAAAGCAAGAAGAAAGAATAAATATAAACTGCAAGAAGACAGAATAGATGGTCATCAGCAAAAAAGAAGACCCAAAAATGTAAATTACAGGTTGAAGATACCAAAATTAAGCAGGTACAAAAATGTAAATACCTAAAATACCTGAAATACACTGACAGAGGTGTGACACTATCTCATGCGGTGATGCTTTCCCTTCTCCCGCGGGGATACTTTCCATTGGTTGGTTTAAAACAACGGAGAGAGAAATTGATATTGGTGATATTATTAATGTTTTATTGCATCACGCGATGTGAGCTTAGGAAAAAAATAATAACTTTAGTACCATCAAGTGCTTCTAAAAACACGGGAGCATAAAATAAAGTTATTTTGGATAAATATACATTTCTCATCTTTCATGATTTTTGCCTCTTTTTATGTTCAATATAGATTTCCCTTAGATTTGAAATGTTGATTCTGCTAATCTGAAAACGCGTAGACAAAACAAGTGTTAGTGTAATTTGATAAGGTCACCCGAAGGCCAAGGCTACTGTTGAATACAACAGTCCGAAATGACCTGAGCTGGATTCTGTTCGGTGTGAGTTGGCATGATCTCATTGGTCGAGCTAAAACATCTGCAAATTGAAGGGGCAGAGACCAATTTTCATTGGCCGAAGACTGTGAGCCGGCCGGATCCCCAAAGAGGATCGAAATTGGTTATAAAAATAGATGTTCAACACGAAAAGATCAGTTGGAGAGCGAGTTAACTCAGATTTCGGGCAGAGCGCCACCGCTGTTAGTACTCCCACACACTCCGCCAGCAGCCGCTCTGATTCGGCACATTCCGTCAGATTCCGTCAAGAACCCGAAAGAACTTTGCTGTTTTAGAAGTACATTTCAACGCTAACGAAATTTAGATTAAACATTTCATTTAACGATTGGAAGCTATGATGCATTTGGCGAACTTTCTCTCTCCATTGTAAAAATCATTTTCAACGATTGTATATCATTTTCGACAATTGTATTCTTGGGAAAAGACAGACATTGTTTTTTTTCTTTATATAAAGACATTCTACGTGGCTCTCCAGGCGTGTTCGACTTGTTCATTTATTTTATTAATTTTTTTTTTTTGGTACCATGTTTATTTTTTTCAAACCACAAGTGTACACCAGTGTCCAAACAGGCTAAAAGGGACGATTATTAAGGTTGCAAGACGAGACCTCTGGGATCTAATCACAATGTGGGACAGTGGCCCGTTGTTGCAAAAGACATCCTGTAACCCAGACCAGCAACAGCAACCAAACCAACCGTACAACCGGGTGGCAGTGTCACAACTGGGAACATCACGACCATCAGCAAGGATGAGCGTCACATTGGACAGATGGCCAGCCAGGCTGAGGCATCACATCTAGTGCCGTTTCGGCCAGGATCCGGCTTGAGGCCGGCCCGCCCCATGCAGCAGTCAACACTGTGGTAGTATCACAGAGGATGGAAAGTGGAATACTGAGACCTGAAGATGTAATGGGATGGCTAAAGATGAATTCCAAGAGCTAAGCAGAGTATTAAGAGACAGAAAAATTATATTGGAAACAAGGAAAAGAGTACTGAACTATTATAAAATGTCTGTCCTCCTGTATAACAACAAATGTTGGACAATCCCCTCAAAGATGAAGATACTTGAAGCAATAGGAATGTGATTCTATAGAAGGATGCTGAGGATATCACGCACCAAACATGTGAGCAACAACAAGGTTTTGGTGAGAATGCAAACGAAAAGGAAACTTATACTTAACATCAGTAAGAAGCATTTAAAATTTCTGGGACACGTAATGAGGAAGTGGGGCTTGGAGAACCTGATACTTACAAGGTGGATAAAAAGGCAAGAGGGACAGGGAAAAGCAGCATATGACATACTTGATGGGCTTGAACAAATGGATGGTAGAAGAGGGTTTGGGAGAAACAAACGACTAAACTTTTTAATAGCTACAAGAGACACAACGATGTGGAGGCCCATGATCACCTACAACCTGAAGGAACATGGCACATAAAAGAAGAAAAACTAACAAATGATCTGTATGTTTTACAACACCCACTAAAAAATAAAATATGACAGATTCAACATTCTGCTTCTCTCAAAATGTTCTGCAATATCTCATATTTCTAGGTCTCAACCATCTTTTCAAGCAGAACAACTTTACTTACTCTTTGAAGTTACCCAACATAATCTAAGTTGGCTAAATATCTACCTCCTGTTATTTTTTTTCCTAGAAGATGGCAAATAAAGTATTTTACCACATTCTTATTAATAATTCTGCTTTAATATCTTAAAATATATCAAATGATCCTCTTTGATGAGAGTTGATAAAAAAAGCTGGCTGAAGAAGAGGAATTGTATAACCTGTTTTTTTTTGACAGTTAATTGCAACAATTGTTTTTTGAAAGTATATTAAAATGTAATAGTTACTGAAAAAACAAACAAAATATGACAATTCTGACTTAAATAATTTGTTAAATATGGTCATTTCTTTACTACATTTAAATCAGTTAACTTGAAACATGGTTCTGGTTTTAGAATGCAGAAAAAATGTTAAAATGTCAAGCAAAAATCTCTATAAAAAAATTATACAAAAATGAAAAATATCACTTACAGCAACTGTAATACATTCAATAAACTGTGATTCATTCATGATCATTCAATATTTGAATTAATATCTATTCAACAACTGTCTTTAAACAAAGTAGAGTATCAGTCATTTGAGTGCCAATACACGCTTGGGTGATCATATCTCTTTCAAGATATGACTGACTGGGCAGAAGATTATCTAGCAGTAGGTTGTCATTACTTTCTGTGGTTGATTGGTTGCCAGCCAATGCTATAGAACCCAATCTGTCCTGTTATTTAACCCATAACTGGAGGGAAGAGACCTTTCCCAAGGGTATTTGCTCATAAGTAAATGCAATGAATATCAACTGGAATTTGAACTCAGCTCCCAGGTTTCTCATTCTGAGCCAATATCCACTGCACCACAATGCACCTCCTTCTGTCTTTAAAGAAAGAAGTGGAATATATGTTTGCATAAAAAGCAACTACACAAACAATTTGACCAACATAGAAAAATTATTCCTGGTTATTAAAACAGAAATGTAAATTGATTATCTCATCAAGTTATATGATCAAAAAATGATAATAATGGTCAGAAAAAGAAAAATAAGGATTAAAAACACTTATTGTTTCCACTTATTTTTATGAATAACCTTCATGGAAAAATACTAATTAAAAGAGGTCTGATCCAAAAAGTTATAACATCTTCACTTACTGCAGTGCTTGGAAAAAAAGTGTGTAGTCATTTCAACACACAACAAAGATTTTAACAATGACCATGGCAAAGAAAATTGAGTAGAAAATATGCATCAAATTTTGCCAAAAGCTTAGTGAAACCTATACAGAAACCTACACAAAGCTGCAGAAAGTGTATGGAGAGAAGTGTATGAGTCAGACATGAGTGTGCAAGTGGTTCAAACATTTTGAATGTGGTGGACAAAATGTCAATCATCACAAACATTCTGGAAGACTCATGACCAGCAGAATGGATGAAAATATTGCAGATGTGCAGAAAGACAACTGAATCACTGCATTGTCAGAAGACATAAACATTAGTTACAGTTCATTTCTTTCTCACTGAAGATTTGGGTCAAGATTGTGCTAAAATATTAGGTTTCAGTTGCACAGAATCTCCTTGATTGTGTTGAGGAAGACAAAAACTTTTTGAAAATGTTCATAACAGGTGACAAATCATAGGTGTATTGGCTATGACCCCAAAATCAAGGCTCAGTCTTTGCAGTGGAAGACCCCAACCTCTCAGAGACCAAAGAAATCACAAAAGAAGTCAAAGCAATGTGAAGACACTGCTGACAATTTTCTTTGAGTACATGGGCATTGTTCATAAGTATGCTCTACTTGGTCAGGTAGTAAATAAAGTGTACTACCATGACGTTGTGGCATTTGCGGGATGGTGTTTATCAGAAAAGGACAGAATTGCATGCATCCAGTGAGTGGCTACTCCATCATGACAATAAGCATGCCCATTCAGCACAGTTTGTGCCACAGTTTATGGTCAAGCACAACAGTCCAACAACCAACATATTCTCCAAATATCAACCCCCTTGCAAATTTTTCCTCTTTCCAAAAATCAAATCCCACTTTAAAAAAAAAAGAAAAAATTGAAAACACTATTTACATTGTCATCCTCATCTTTGTTGTCATATTCACAACATATTAGCCATTGTATACTCCAGTCTTTTCTTTGAATTCAACCCTTTATTTCATTCACCAGCCATATCTTTCCCAGATGTCTCACTATTAGTTATCTTCTTTTAACTCAACTGTTGAAGTTTTTTTTGTTCACCTCTGCTTTAGCCAGGTATTGAACTCACTACTCTTTGAGCCAAGTTACTGGATTCAACAGATGCATTTATCTTCAGGGCCACATGTCAGTGAACAACCTACCCTGGGGAATAAAATAAAGGGTTCAGTTTGAAATTCCAATCACCTGAAGAAGGTCAGAGCGTTCAACATCCAAAACATTGTGAATATGACAACAAAGATGAGGATAATAATGTCTGAACAATGAAAATAGTGTAAATAATTATATTTCATCTTAGAAACATAGACAAAGATTGAAGACGTCAAGGAAGTCCAACAGAATGTGATAAGGCAGCCGCTCACTATCACCAAAAAGTAGTTCCAGAAGTGTTTTCATCAATGGAAACGACGATGCTGGATAAAGTGTGTGGCTTTAGAAGGGGATTACATTGAAGGAGGTTAAATGGTGAATTGATATGTTGTAGTTTTCTTTCTATAGTACCAGTCCCATTACTTTTTGATCAGACCTCATATATGTATATATATATATATATATATATATTTTAACAGTAATATTTCAAGTATAGACATTGAGAGACTTCTGCTTAATATATAAATTTTTAAATCTCAGATATTTTCTAAGCTTAAAAATGCATCAGATTTGGGAGTAAAAAGCAATAAAAGAACATTACATGTGAATTTATAAAATATCTCCTACAAATGAATGTTAATAGCTAGAAGAGTTATAAGTTTCTCATAGACAAATAACAGCACTTATCAGCTTACCTCATACACTTGCTGAAAAGTAACAATTCAAACTCGTTTGATATTCTAAAACAACTGCTAATCTTCTAAACAACATGAAAGTAAGATTTTCTAGCGATTAGTCAATGCACCAAAAGACCAAAAGTACCAGTTCACTCTTGTAATCTATGCTCCAAGTTTGAAAGTAATTTGAGATACTTTACAAAAAAAAGAGATTAATGAAAACATAAGATTTGGCATTCAAACTAACATGCTCATCAATTCATAAAGTTTTGGTCTTTGTGCCCTCAAAACCTCCTTCAAGTGATGTTTCATCACACACAGTAAACTTCTTGGAATTTCAAACTTAACACTTTATTCAATCCACATGGTTAAATTGTGTTCATCCCATTTCCATGCTTAGGGGATATTTCCTATAAACCAGTCTTATTTACTTTTGTGTCAATGTCCATTTCTTCCACTGATTTTTCAGCATTACCAGACCCAAATATTGAATTTATAGTTCTCAGGGAACAAGACATTTTAACTACACTTTAATCCACTAGGCCATGTGCCATTGTGGTGAAATTCTGAAGATTGACACAAAAGGGAACAAGCATAATATAAATTATCCTCTAAGGGAAAGGAAAATAAGACTGATCTCTGTTGATTAAATAAAGAGTTTGTTTTGAAATTTCAAGCATGATGACAGACATTATTAATCTAATTTTGTTTGCTGTTAATCATTTTGTTTGTTAAAGTTATTCCTTCAGGTCTCAATCCATCAACTTAATTCCATAGTTCATACTTGACAGCACATTTCATTAACAAAATCACAATTGATCTTTTGTGACACATTAATATAGAACTGAGAATTAGGTTCTTTTCCAATGACTTAGTTTCTGAATTTAAAGATAACTACAAATGAAAAAAAGCAAAATTAATTATTAACCTCTTACTTGGAGCTGAACAGGACAAAACTTAATTGAATACTAAAAGCTAGATGACAAGCACTAATATATAAATAAACCAACATGCCAGATTTTACCCTAAATCTTTACATAAAATAATTTCTCATACAAGATAGTACAACTGATTACAATTTAAAGAAATTTTAGACCATAATTGGGAACTACCAAATACTTCAATTGAACAAAATCTACTTTTGTTTCTTCCATTAATTTTTTTATTAAATCCAATTTCACTTGGATGATCATATGAATAATGTATAAGTGTTTAACTATTTTCTCATCTCCATTGATGTAGTTTAGAAGTATTGTGTGTGTATTTTTTAAAAATAAATTCACACATTCTAGGTATATATAGGAATTTAAATATACTCAATGAATACATTTTCCACAAAAAGCTATCTACAAACCTTCTACAAACATAATTGTGGCAAACACCTAGCCCAAAACTAGTAGATTTCATTAGTCATATAATACATACAGAAAAGAAAAACACCCCAACTTCCATAAAGCTAGCAGAGGTAATGGAATTTCAGCCATCATCCTAAAGAAATGTACCCCTGAGCTCTCCTCTGTCCTCTCCAAACTCTATAACTATTGCCTCACTGATTCTTGTTTTCCTGCTTGTTGGAAGTTCTCAACAGTAGTTCCTGTTTTTAAGAACTCCAGGGAGCCCTCTGACCCCTCTAATTATCACCCTATTAGCCTCTTACTACTTTTTGGCATAGTGTTTGAGACTATTATCAATGCTGAAGTAGATAACCATATCATATCTTGCGACCTATCTCTGACAAACAATATGACTTCCACTTTGTCAGGTCTATTGCTGATGTGTTAACGACCATCACTAAATATGTATATTAGGCCTTTGATATGGGAAAGCTCAAACTGTTACTCATGATACCTCAAAAGCATTTGACAGCATTTGGCATGCTGGACTTGTGTGCAAGCTCCAGGGCTATGGTATTTCTGGACAATTCTTTGATTTAATCCAATCATTCCTATCAAATTGTGAAATGAAGGTTGTTTGGTACAGGCACGCTTCCAAATCCTTTCACATGAATGTGGGCATCCCTCAAGGCTCTATCCTAGGTGCTACACCTTTTCTGATCTTCAAGGATCTTCCTGATGTAATCAGGTCTTAAGTTAGCATCTATGCAGATGACACCACTATTTATTCCCATATCAATAGCAAAACTGTTGAGGCTGACAAAGAAAAACTCATTGCTGCTTAAGAATCTCTAATCTGTGATGGAGTGGGGTAGAAAATGGCTACTAAATTTTAATGCTTCCAAAATAAAACTGCCGTCCTTTAACCACTATAGATAAACTTTCCTACCATCCACCAGAATGGATGGTGCTAGTTTTCTGGAGAGCAACACACTGCACCTCCTTGACCTCACTCTCTCAACTGACCCAAAGTGGAATGACTACATTAAATCTATAGCTGGATCTATTGCTAGGAAGATTGGGTCACTGTGTCAGACCAGAAAGTTTTTCTCATCAGAATCCTCTTTGCACATTTATTAATCTACCATTCATCTATGCAAAGAATACTATTGTCATATCTGGACTGGTGCTCTTGCTATACATCTTGAGGTTCTAGGCAAAATCCAAAAGAGGATTTGCAATGTAATTGATCCTGACTTGGCATCTTGACTTCACTTATTTTCTCACCAACATGATGTGGCTTCCCTTTGTCTTTTCAACAAATATTTCCATAACAACTGCTTAGACAAACTATTTTCCCTGATTTCCTGACCAAATGAACTTAAGAAGCATTCTCTCTCAGCATTGAAATAGTTAAATGTAACTTCCTCTTCTGCTCTAACAGTTTCTTTTCTTGCATTTCATGTCTGTGGAACTCCCTACCCTTTACTTGTTTCCCTGATAGCTACAATCACCAAAAGTTTAAATTCAACATCAATTGCCATCTACTATCTCCCTGAATCCCATCCAAATTTTATCCATTCTTCAATACCCCCTGTACACACACTCTCTCTGTCTCTCCCCCTGTATGGGGGGGGGCAGAGAGAGAGACACCCCCTCCCTACACACTTAGTGGTGGTCTTCCCTTGCTTGGGGTGATATGACTAATAAAGAAAAAAAATGTCCAACTTCATTTTTTTTTTTTGAGAAAGGACATAGATGAGTGCAGAAATTGATTTTTTTTAAAAATCTTTTCTCATCTTGCTTTTTTTGGGTCAAATGGTCTACTAATAACAATACTGATAATAAGACTAATAATATTTATGGTAAATATTATTAGCCTTATCAGTATTATTATTTTTCCCCTCCAATTTCTTTCATCAGCCTACTCTCTCTCTCTCTATATATATATATATATAATTAAATTTTCTTAAAATTGGGTAATTTGATATGGAACGACCCATATCTATCCCTCTTTCCATACATATATATATATATATATATATATATGTATGGAAAGAGGGATAGATATGGGTCGTTCCATATCAAGTTACCCAATTTTAAGAAAATTTAATTATTTTCATGCTTCTAAAATGCATATAAAAATTTTAGTTTTTCCTGTAATGTTTCGACATTGATTTTTAATGTCAAAAGCATTAAATTCAGTTTCAATTACATCAAATGAAAAAAATAGTCTTTTTTTTTATTTCAATATCATAGTTTAAGATTTGTGATCAACTGAAAATAAAGATGTTCTTCAAAATCAATTGTTTAGATTTGGAAATGCCTATAACATATAAATCATTTAAAATAAAGGTAAAACAAAATCAGAAATTGTTTACTTAAATGAAAAACTACAACATCACTTTCATAACTTGAATGTCAAAGTTATAAAGTGTCAAATTTGAGAATGAAACTTGTTATATTTTTAGGTTTATCAAAAATATGAAAATAGGCCATTTTCTAGATATTAAAGTAAAAATTTCAAACAATTATTGTGACAATCTTATAACAACAATAAATATAGTCATATCACCTGTCACGACAGAAAAGGAACTTTAACAATATTTTTGTGAGAAGCTTTCAAATGGAAAACAATCTTTTAGTTTTGGACTTTCAGACCTTTTCACAAGATTGTAGGAGGAAATGTAAGGAACATACACTTGTTCCGACTACATTTTTTAAATCTACAGAAAATGCCAACATGAGTTACAATGTTTCAGAGCCATATAAAAGAAGTAATGGATGCCAAATGAGTGAAATGCTCATTCGTTAAAATGCATAAAATTATGTAAAATTTCAAAATTGTTTGAGATACAAACTTGCTTTTTTCAGATTTGTAGTTGGTGACCTAAAAAACACTGTCTACCTACACCTACACACATACATAAATAGCAAGTTACTCATTTCCGAACACACCTGCTTTCTAAGGCAGCTAACCAATCTGTTGCAGACACCAATATAGGCACAAGACCCACATATGGTTTGTACTGCAACTATGTTGAGCAGACATTAGTGACAGTTTCTGTGAGAGAGCACATAATCTGATGTGCTCAACAGTTTGAACAAGTTCTTAGTTATAGTGTTTTAACTTCATGCAAGCACAATCATCAACATCTTCTGAATAAATGTCAACAATTTCACACAGAAGACTTGAGTCAGCCTATAGTATGGTTTTCAGGCACTTTCTAACATTGTCACACACTGAGTTTGAGTTTTGTTTAATGGCATATCAACCTCTGTGGGTTATTTAATGCCAAAAAAGTGGGGTTTTAAGGATTTCTTTTTTTTAATGTTCGGTTATAGTGAGAAGGTTGATTTACTCAGAATAAAAATAAAAAATTTTCATTAAAATCTTTTTTATTTTAGAAAACTGAAAATGTCTTCTAGTTTTGTATTCAAAAATGTTTTGCTGAGAAATTTTCTCCTTCAAAAATGTGTTATGGTAATTTTTTCTTTAAAAATGTATTGTTGGCAATATTTTCCTTCAAAGATGTATATTTTTCTATAAAATTCTCTTTTATTTTTTATGCATTTATTTTATGTATTTATTTTATTATTTATATATTTTTTAATTATTTTTTTATTTTATTTCTATGTATAAAAAGTGTATTTTTATACTTTCATAGTGTTTTGACTCCAGTTTGTGGGGTTACCTATTTGCCCATAAATGGGACCCTAACAGGTGCTACCACTTCAAGTCAGGGTTGACCCATGAATAACAGCAATTACGAGGTGGTTCCATGCTCCTCCCAATGAGAGGCCTTGCTACAAGATGCAGTTTACTGTCATGCCCAGGTTTGTCACACACTGAGATCACCTCCCTAGGCTGATAACCTCATGAAGTCATCTTCCTGACAACTCAACCATAGTGAGCTATGTGTGTGTGTGTGTGTGTGTATATATATATATATATATGTGTGTGTGTAAATAGTAGTTGTGTGTGTGTATGTACAGGTAATGTAATGATTAGCAACTCAGAAAGAGAAATTGGTGAGACAAGTCTGAATTCTAGGTAAATTCATTTTTTTTATAAATACCATTGGGAAAGGGTATGAATATATTTCTTCTCTCTCCACCTATGGGTTAAATAGGAAGACAGATTGGTCTTTCTCTTGCTTTAATTGGCAACCAGTCTAGGAGAAAAAAAAACAATTCAAATCAGTGGCACACTGTATCATTTCTGTTATAAGTCCTTTCAAATAGTGTAACTGATTTTTCAAAAGCATTTACCACTATAATCAAATCATGTAGTATGGTATTTCAGTTCTAAAACTGAACTGTTAAGCTCTTATATCTTGAATGAGAGAACAATTAGAGGGAGTTTTCCAAGCTGCCATACCTTTGTAATCATCATTAGACTCATTCAACTCTTTCCAAATCCTCTGCACTGTCCTCAGATTGACACCCAAACATTCTGAAATGTTCATATTGGTGCTTTGTGCACAAATGCCAAGTAGCACAGTATGCCATTTCCAAATTTCTGGCAGAATTGGGACATGGTGCTCTTTTTCTCACAGACAGTGCCCAACTGACCTAACCCTACTATACTGTGCAGTCAACAAAATAAAAAACAAACAAAATTAAAATAGCGATGATTTACTCATCACATGCATGGTACACTGGGTAAATTTTAAATTTATCAAATTTACAGTGCTGAAAATGTCATTCAGCAAAAATAGATAAAATAACAAAAATATAAAAAACAATTTAATGTAGAAAAAAAAAAAAAATGAAGACTGACTTAATGAAATACTGTTGTCCATCCTCAGTGTATGCTGCCTCCCAGTTGTTAGGTAAAGGACCCAAGTTGGAAGTGCTTCTTGCACGTTCTAATGACCTCTGTCTTATCACAGGAACTGCATCCCTGAATGGTACAGGGGAAGATTTAGATGATGACATTTCTGAATTACTAGGTAAACGCTTCTTTCCTTCAGAATAATAACCACTTCCAAAAAGTAAACTTCCAGTGGAGCCAGTGCGCCGTACTTGAACCACATTTGGTTCTTTTGGGGGTTTTGGTGTGCCATAATGGTTACCTGGAAAGGAACAAGAAAAACCATTAATAATCAACAAGAAGTTTGTAATGGAATAAAAAAGACAAAAAAAAAAAAAAAGTCAGATCAGAATTATGTCCATGCAAGTCATTTTAAGGTCAAGATACACCACCATTTTGCGAACTGGCATATTTAGATTGTTGCACTAATATCAAATTTGAAGAGATTAGCAAGATGAAACAAATGTCAAATGCAGATGACAGTATTTACCAAGTTGACAGGTGAGGAAGGAAACAGGTGATTTGTTTAGGATTTATTTTAGAATTGTTTTGCTTTTTATCAACACAGTTTTTCTTTATTTTTCATTAGTTTTGGTAAGCTTTGTGACAAATGTGATGTCATACCAAATTATGTGTGTATGTGTGTATATAAATCTTTACAAAAGAATATGTGCATATTTATACAGCCATTACAATCTATTTTTTCATTTATTTAGAAGTTAATACTATATTAAAAAGTATGTCAGAGACAAAACATTTAAATATTAATGCATCAACAATATATACTCCTAAAACATTATATTGTTGGACCACATTGTAATAATACGCTCTCTTCTCTCTTTTGCATGTATAATCAATAATAGTAAAGACCTAGCATAATACAATGAGACTATTGATAAAATGACAATTTTATTGATCAATGCTGGTTAAATAAGTTATCAAAAGCTAAATGGTTCAGTAGTAAACAATGGCAAAATATTTTATTGCATTTTTATTTAACAAAATGCTTTTAAAAGTTGCCTAAAAGTAAAGAAGTAATTCCTGTCTCTATATATAAAAAAGAAAAATGATTATAAAAAAAAATGAAGAGATAACAGTTTTAGTTAAAAAAAAAAATTTTTTTTTTAAATTTATATTTCTTTTATCAGTTAGTCCATTTGTGCATATTTATGAAATACTGAACAATGAGGAGTTAATAAATGATGGTTTGGTTTGAAACATGACTATCATTACATTGTTTTTTATAAAGATGTCAACAAATATAAAATAATCAACAAAAGGCATGTAACAAACTGAAGAAAAAATGAGCTTAAAATCTGAAATGTAGACACTTTCTCGTTTTTGATCCTCAGTAATATATCTCCATCTGCTTGATGTTGAGCAATTACTCAGTGAGCAGCTAACTAAAATATATACACATGTCTAAAACTAAGTTCTTGTTTTACTTGTCTCACTAAGATAGATTACTTTAATGGCTGGGGAGATGTCCAAGTAACCTGACTAATAAATAACACACACACACACACACACTAAACCACAAAGCTATAATTATAGACACTTCAGCTCAAGTAACAAATGTGTCCATAAAAGAAATAGAAAATCCTTTATAACAATTTTGACTAAGAAACAAAGATTAAAGGTGAACACAATCAAAGTTTTTTTTAAGAAACATCAGCAAAACTTGGTCAAAAACCTTTTTCAGGTAATCATTATAACCTCATTTCATACTTTTCATTGTATATCATTATTAAATGTGTGAAATCATGTAAGTTTTTAGGCTTTTATAGCGCGCACGCACACACACACATATTCCTTTCATATATATATATATATCTAAATCTATCTAAACTTATTTATAAAATGGAACTTTGTGTGTGTGTGTGTGTGTGTGTGTATATCAGTTACCTATAGACTCCAAAACGGCTGAACCGATTTTCTTGAAAATTTATGCAGTTGTACTATAAGCGTCTGCGAGTGTTCTTAGCTAGGTTTTGTGTCGAGGTACTCCCGATAAATATCGAAAATCGAAACAAATCGGGTTATAGAAGGAGTGGTCCGATTTTAATCAAATTTGATAAACTCATAGACAAAGACATAAGAAACAATATTCAGAAGTTTCAAGGTTGCAGTTCTTACAATAGCGCAGAAAATTTGATATCGATACCAGGAAACCAAAATTTGATTTACATCCATTCGTTTTTCTTCCAATCTTCGGTTTCGCTTTAACTGGAAACAACTATTGCTTTTTAGTCTTTCGTGCCAATGTCCAAAGAGTCTGAGCTCCAGGACCATGGATTAGTTTTAAAGCTTTCATTACACCCGAGCAACACCAGGCTATACTGCTAGTATATATATAGATAGATAAAATGGGTGGGTAAATTTGAAAAAGCTAATAAATTTTTTTTAATTGATCCTTTCTTCAATTCTGGTAATTTTTCTAAAGTCTAGACTGAGATTGAACTTGAATTGTTCAATATTTTTTAAGAGTTTCTGGCTTCTATTATCAAGCTTTTCTTTTTCTCTTGGTATGTCCATTATTATTATCAAAGAATGTGTTCAGGTATTAATAGTGTTGTGGATTCCGGGTGAGGAACCGCACAAAATAATAAACAACAAAACAGATA